>CAUYON010025523.1:0-35929 GCA_963573935.1 Arctocebus calabarensis | reverse complement strand
TATAGACAATAGAAAAAGAAGAAATGTTTCAGTCCTTCTACTTAATCTGGATATACCTGATTGACCTCTTATTTAAATCAAGCAAATAAAAATATAGTTTGATAATTCCTTAATGTAGCAGCTGCGTTCATTTGGAAGTAGTGTGGTAAAAAGTTGGCACTGAGCTCAGAATGTAAAGAGGTGCTTCCCTTTTCCTGTGTCATGAAGCTCTTTTAGAAACATCCCTTAACGCTCCCAAGAAAGGGCAAAGGCCCAGTTTCAGGAGCTACTGTGACTTGTTCTTAAGCATTTTTATTCTCCTATGGCAGCATTATTTGTTCCTTTTTCTTCTATCTTGATTCTTGAGCTTCTGTCAATGTTTCATTATTATGAGGGGGAAAACGTCTGCCTGGGAACATTCTAATGACTTAAGTTTATAATTTCATAATTTCTCTGAAAGTTCATTTTGGAATCGAAGTTTTATTATTTAGCTAACCCGGTGGCTTGGGAGCATTCTGGCACTCAGGCTAGTGTACAATCGTGTGTTACTCTTGACTCTTCCACCTCCTTCATCAGGTATATCCATTCTTTTCCAGAAAATCTGAATTCATCTATCGCCTCTTTCTCCATCTGTTGCCAGTACTTTACGTTGGACTCTGACTCTCTCTTGTCTGGATGTAATACTGACTGCAATATTCTTTCCTTTTCTTGTCATTTCTCCACATTGGTTTCTTTCTCAAGTGAAACCTGATTATGTTAGTTCTTACCCCAAATGTTTTCATAGTATTTCATTGCCTGGAGAGTGCAGGACTCAAGGCTTTTCATGTCTACCTTTCTTGGGTTGTTTCTGATCATCCTTCTTTGCCTCCTACCCCAAGCTATATCTATTCATAACCAGTTCAAATATGTACATTTATTAATTATCAACTCCTGTAATGAAGACATAAGTAAGCCCTTCTGATTATAGATGAGTAGAGTGGAAATCCTATCCCTAATCCTGATGTAACATCTGTATTTCTAGCATACACCCCCTTTTCTTCCCTCCACTCTGTGGGTTCCGTGCTTGCCTGCCCTGGGCTGGTGGCCTTCTTCCTTTCTATTAATAATGTTTTTAGAAGTTTGAAGTCTATTCAGTTTCCTTATAGTCTCTGTATGGGGCTTTAAATCTAATAAAGTCTTCAAATTAATCATTGCTACCATTCTCTAGCTTTTTCACTTTTTCCTTTGAAATTTAGCCCTTCTGTGTATTCTGTCAAAATACTGAGGTACAAGCATTATACTGTCATACAGGTAGATGTGTGTACCCTCTTTATATGTCTTTTCTTTGTACTTGACTCTCTGTTAATCTTGGCTGAGAACAACTTTCTTATGACATAGTAATCATTTGTCTCCATTTACTACTTAACTATCATCATGTTTATACATCCTTTAAATATTTTATAGAAGACTTTCATGTTTGTTAATCTGTTTGATCTGAACAATCCTGTTAGATAATTGGAATCACCACCTTAGAGGGTCAAGGGCGTGGCCTAGCGCCTCCCAGCTGGGTGAGGGCTCTTCTACAAATGCAGGGGTCTTCCTTACTGTCCTATTATTTTTGTACTTACTGGTCAAGCTGTAGTTGCTTTGTGTACTGTAATGTGCATTACTGATTTTAATTAGCACTTTGAACAAATTATTTCATTTGATTTCCCCAGCATTTCTGTTAATTAGTCAGGCCTGACATCATTAGTGCCATTTTACAAATGAGGATGGTGCAAATCAGGAAGGTTAAGTGACTTGCCCCAGTTTGTAGAACTAGTGATTTGAAAAACAAAAAACCAGAAGAGGTCTTCAGACTCCTAGCCACTGCTAATCTCATTGGTCCTTACTGCCTCTTTGCTCTAGCGTAAGATGTACTGGAAAGTGAAATATGTTTTTATTATTGGGGAAAAAATTCCACTGAAACAACTCTCTGGTTATGCTCTATCAAAGGCAAAACATTAAAGTTAGATGGCAGCTGTTGGTTTAACTTTACATGAGTTTTGAATGCCATAGTTCTATAATTAATGGAATGCATAGAATCCAGTGATACATTAATTATTAGAGATTTATTGCTCAAGGGAAAAATAATACAAGAGGCAAAGAGATATGGTTCAGAATATGGTATTGTAGGGAAAAATGGTAAGTTTTTTCTTCAACCTCCATATGTTCTTAGTTGGATTAGACTCTGGTAATGAAAGGCGGATTAATAAGAGAATAACAAACAGAAGTTTATTAACATGTTGTATTAGTTCATTTTCTGTTGCTTATAATACTTGAAGTTAGGTGATATATTAAAGAAAAGGAATTTCTGTCTTATAGTTATGGAGGCTGGAAAGGCCAAGGTGGAGGGGGCGTGTCCGGGGAGAGCCTTCTTGCTGGTGGAGATGGTTTGAAGAGTCCTGAGGCAGCGCAGGGGGCAGGTGGCAAAGAGGCTGAGCATCCTAATGTGCCGGCTCCTTAATCCATTAATCTATGAATGGACTAAACCATTCCAAAAGACAGAGCCCTCATGATCACTGTTAGAAGTCCCCGTACTGCCACTTTGGAGATTAAGTTCCAGCATGAGTTTCAGAGGGACAGATATTCATTGCATGTGTATATTTCGTACATAATGAAAGATACCAGGGAATGAGTAGTTCCTCCAAGAGGTAGCTCTGAATCCAGTTCAAATAGAATCTTCAACTAAGAACCGTGAATTTTTAGAGTAGTGAAAAGACAAAGGAAAAGGACTTTGAGTCTCTAGGGGCAGCAACTTGTGAGAAGGCAAGTAAGTGGCAGATAAAGGCTAACAAGTAAAGCTTGTTCATATAGATTCCTCTGGTATCATCTCTGGACCCTAAGGGCCTAAAGTGTTCTTCATTGAGTAACCTTTCTTCTCCCTGGTAGAAGGGGTACAATACATACTTTTTGTCTTTGTAAATCTAGGTATGTCTTGCTTTTAGTCAATAGGGAGTAGACAGAGCTTTTCTGAATTTGCTTCTTTTTAAGTTACCTTCAGGTCAGCAGTCCTTTGTATCATGGGGTGGCATCTTCTGGTCTCCCTCAGTATCCTCCTACTCATCTGGCTTTCAGAGTAATTCTCAGGCTGGAGGATGGAGTGTGGAGGACTGGACAGAGGACTCGGGGAGGGAAATGTGTTTGTGTATTTACATCTCACAGTGCCTGGCCAGCTGCAGCATCTTGAGATAGTACTGTAGTTTTGCCTCATAATCTGTACCCATTGCTGGCTATGGGAATGTCACCCTTTTGTAGGGCATCTTGAGTGCATGTCTTCAGCAGGAAGAATCCATACTGTGCAGGTGGAAAGTAGAAAGTCTGCAATTCTTTATGATTATAATGATACTTCACGCCAGGATTTCCCTTTAATTGTGGTGTCTGTTTAAATCTTGGTTTGATTATGGTTTTCTGTGTAATCTAGCATAGATAGTACATTTTGATTTTGTTTGTTTTGCTGTGTCACACCTGAATCTGTGTTTATGGAGTTGGCAGGGATAGTAGTTTTGCATCAAGGAGATGAAGATTGCAAAGGTGGGTGGCTTTAGGTGGTATACATCAAGTTATGTTTTCTAATTTGTAAATAACAATACAGCAAAATTTATTATAGGGATGTGGATGGGATAGTATAATGAAGAAACAGGGAATTAGGAGTCAAAAGGTTCGGTTCCCACTGCACTGCTCACTTGCTTTCTGATCCTGACAGGTTTCTCACTGCCCTGAGCCTCTGTTTTCTCATTTGTCGAATGTAAAATTAAAATGCACTCTAGGGCGGTGCCTGTGGCTCAAAGGAGTCCGGCGCCGCCCCCATATGCCCAAGGTGGTGGGTTCAAACCCAGCCCTAGCCAAAAACCGCAAATAAATAAACAAATAAATAAATAAATGGCACTCTCAGAGGGATTTTGAGGATCTAATTGGAGGCTATAGATAAGAGTCTTTGTATACTGTAAAGTACTATTTGGATATTATTTATGTTAATAAACAGTGATTACTGTATGTCAGACTCTTTAACAAAAATTATTTGAATCCAGACCTCCCGTCAACACTGCAAAGCCAGTGTTTTATCTGTGTTTGACACATGAGGAACCTGAGATACAGAGTTCAAGTAAGTTGCTCAGTGACCTACTACTATTAAGAGATAGTTCCTCATTAAAGTTCCAGTTTCTTTTTTGCTATGTCGTCATGTTGT
Organism: Arctocebus calabarensis; assembly: GCA_963573935.1. Classification (NCBI taxonomy): domain Eukaryota; kingdom Metazoa; phylum Chordata; class Mammalia; order Primates; family Lorisidae; genus Arctocebus; species Arctocebus calabarensis. The sequence goes on along the minus strand of CAUYON010025523.1, from coordinate 31,743 downwards.
TAATAAAAGAATTAAGTAGTAGAGGTTTGAACTATAACAACAATTTGGATTATGCTTCTATGAAATGGAGATGTCCTAGACCAGGAATCAGGAGATCCAAACTGTCACTATGTTTTTGTATTATTTTAGAGTAAGTTATATATATTTAATAGAGAATTAAATACACTTAAAATACTGCTAAGGTTTATATATAAAATGTTTTTTAAATTCTGACTTTAATCGTTTTCAGAAAAATAATTTCTTTAAAGCAATTAAAAGTATTTTACAAATCCCATGTTAATGATTTATTCCCTTTTCTCTCTTTTTTTAATAGTCATTCCTATACTGGCCAAGATTACAGTATACAGAGGAATGTTGGAAAGATTTCTTTAGATCAGATTGATTCGGTAAGCAGCACATCTTTTTAAACTTATAACTTTATCAATGGAGTTAAATACAAATTTTCTTCAAAGATTTTGGGGTGAGGAGATGGGAGCGAATGTTCATTGCTTCCTGTTCATTTAAAAAAAAAATCCTATGCCCTAAAAGACACAGTCTTCATAGTAAAGTATCACAAAAATGGAAAAGCAAGTATCCAATGTATTCAATACTAATATAAAGCCAGTAGATGAACTAATGCACTCCTACGCAAGAGAAAAACTCAATTCCATTCAAGCTAGGGGGAGGGGAAGATGGTAAGTGGGAGGGGATTGGTGTGCTCCTGCCTAACGGGTACAAATGGAAGGGAATATGGCACACGGAGTGCAAGATACAACTACAACAGGGGCCTTACCTAACAGATGCAAACATTGTACCCTAATTATTTGTACCCTCATATTAATCCTTTTTTCTTTTTCTTCTTTTTTTTTTTTTTTTGAGACAGAGTCTCACTATGCTGCCCTGGGTAGAGTGCTATGGCATGACAGCTCACAGCAACCTCAAACTCTTGGGCTTAAGCGATTCTCTTGCCTCAGCTTCCCAAGTAGCTGGGACTACAGGCACCTGCCACACACCTGGCTATTTTTTGGTTGTAGTTGTCATTCATTGTTGTTTGGTAGGCCTGGGCTGGGTTCGAACCCGACAGCTCAGGTGCATGAGGCTGGTGCCCTAGCTGCCTAGCTACAGGTGGCAAGCCCCCTCGTATTAATCTTAAATAAAAAAAAATCCTGTGTCCTATACATGTGATTTTTTTTAAATCATAGGAAAATTGATGAAGCAGAGAATTATCTGCACTTTGATAATAGCAGAATTTAATCAATTATTCCAAAAGGAAATTCTTTTAAGTAACGATAGCTAAATAGAGTTCATGTGTTTATATTTAAATATCACATACATTTAGTAAAGGAGGAAATGAAAATACTAAGGGTAATGCTAATGGTTTATTAGGGCTGTTAGAGTAAACTACACAGACTGGTGGCTTGATTAACAGAAATTTGTTTTCTCCCAGTCTAGGCTAGAAATCCAAGATCAACATGACAGCAGGTTTGATTTCTTCTGGGGCAATATTTCTTGTCATACAAAAGGCTGTCTTCTTGGTCTTCCTCATACAATTTTTCCACTGCTTGCATACACATCTCCTCTGTCTCTCCCTCTTCTTGTTAGGTCACTGGTCGCATTGGATGAGGGCTTCACCCTTGTGGCCTCATTTAACCTTTATTACCTCTTTTAAGGCCCCATCTTCATCTTGAGGTATTGGGGGTTAGGAATTGAAACACACAAACTTAGGGGAGATGTAGTTTGTCTCGTAATATGAATAGGCTACCAAGTTTGGGTTGCCACTAGATTAACAGCTCATTTCAGTATAATTTTTCTTTGCGGTTTCTTAACAGAATGGAAGAATAAAATACTGTGTTCTACTTGAATTTATAGAATTTCTGCCCCCATACAGCTTGTATTTATATTATGCAAATAATTAGAGGTTAATTCTATTACTAGTTCTAGCTAGATATTTTCCCCCACACAAGCTAATGTGAACTTGGTTGGATATGGTGGGACTATATAGTAATATAATCATTACTTCATTTAGTAAATATATATTGAGCCTATCAATTATGTACCAACTGCTGTGCTGTGAATACAGAGGAAAAGAAAGCAGAAGTATCCCAGCCTTCATGGATCTTCCTTAGGGGAGATAGACAGCATAGTAAATAATAGATGGACAGTGTAATGCTGAATTGCCTTCAGTGCTACGATGATGATCCTAGTGTGGGCCTGTGCTTGAGACCCTGGGTGAAGTGAAAAGATGTATTTTTTATTTGGACTGGTTCCTAACTCTGTATCTATATTGCCTGATTCCTGCAATACCATCCATTTGCATATCCCATGATAGTTGTTGATGATGATCATAATCATGATACATCTCTTCTCCAAATGTTTACTTTAGATTTTTCTTCTAAGTGAAATTTGGCTCCCCTCCACAGTATTTTTTCCTATGGTCCTCTCCAAGGAGAGGCTGCTTCCCTCCCACATTCTATGTAGATGTGGGGTAAGTATCTTCTTTGGTTCACATTACCACTTGCAAGTCGTTCCTCTACCTTCTACTGTCAGTGCACTGGCTCCTTAAGAGCTCTGTGACCACGTAATATTGCATACGGCCTGATATCTTGCTTCCTGCTGCTACCACCCACCCCCCACCCTGCACCCTTAATTCATTGATGATTTTAGCATCCACCTAATGGGCTTTTGCACTAACAGTACCTCTGTTACTGTTCTTGGCCTCTTCAACATCCATATTGGTAATTCATTCTTGATCCTGGCCTTAGAATTCCCACAATCACTTTTCTATGTCATTATGGCCAGCCCTGTACCCCATCTTTTTTATTTCTCAAAGCCTCATGAGTATTCTTCCTGCTTTCTTTCTTGCTTTCATAATAGTATTTTCACTACATAACAGTCAGAGTTCTTTTATATATCAGATCATAATAGTCTTCTGGTCAAAACCTCTAATGGGTTTTCATCATATTTAGAGAAAAATCCAAACTCATTTTATGGCCTGTAAAGCCATATGTACTCATCATTTCAGTTTTGTCTCCTGCTCCATTTGGCTCACTCACTGTGCTCTAGACCATGGACCTTAACCTGTCTCTTAGCAAACCAAGTTCATTCCTTCCCAGGGTCTGTGTTTTTATTTTCTGCACATGACCAGTACTCCTGGATCGTCATTTACCTGGAATCCAAATTAAGATTTATTTCTTAGCTAAAATGCTGTCTTCTCAGAGTGGTTTCAATGGCCACCCAAATTAAAGTACCTTTTCTTTCATAATACTTGATTTCATTCCTCTATATTTCTCCTCAGTGCTTTGATTTTTTTTTTTTTTTTTTTTTGAGATAGAGTCTCACTTTGTCACTCTTGGTAGAATGCAATGGCGTCACAACTCACAGCAACCTCGAGCTCTTGGGCTCAAGCTATCCTTTTGCCTCAGCCTCCCAAGTTGCTGGGATTATAGGCACTTGCCGCAATATCTGACTTTTTAGAGACGAGGTCTCACTTTGGCTCAGGCTGGTCTCGAAGTTGTGAGTTTAGGAAACCCACCTGCTTCAGCCTTCCAAGTGCTGGAGTTACAGGTTTTTTGTTTGTTTGGTTTTTTTTTTGCTGTGTTCATTGTCTATTTTCTTCCTTGTAAGTGCTTTAAAGACAGGGTTTTTGACTCCTTTGTTCACTGATGGTTCACCAGAACTATACACATAGTAAATATTCAATAAATATTTGGTGATTGCATGAGTGGAAACCAAGGAATGTGCCAAAGAAAGTTGAAGTTGAATTGGGTCTTGAAGAATGGCTCAGCTTTGGGTAGATGGCACAGGGGTGAAAGGGGTGCACCAGGCAGGGCCAGTAAAGTGAGAAAAATGAGACGGTATAAGATATGACCCTGTGTTCGTGGGACAGTGAATAACCCAGCTGAGTGGGGCAGAGGAGTCATCCTGGTGTGGTATGACTGGGGTGTACCCCACTCCCTGGCACATTGCACCCATTGCACCACAGGTTTATGCCTTTTTTGAAGACTGCATGGTAATCATTCATTTTTTTTTTTATTTTTAATTTTTTAAATTTTTAATTAATTAATTAATTTATTTGGAAGGTGAATGAATGTATCAATGAACGAACACAGCCCCCTCCAGGGCAAAGTGAATGAATGCATCAATGAATGGACACAGTCCATTCATGGAATTAAGGCCTAGGAAATTCACATGAAACTGACCTAAGCATAGGGAATAGGGCTTCCACATTTAGTCCCAAGTGCAAAGTGAAGGAGACACCGTGGCACAGGTGTCTTCTCAGCAGTTGTCTGGCCTTTTTGGCTATTGGAGCTTCTGGTGGGGGTTGGAGGTTCCCCTCCTTGCCAGTCATCGAGCCCGCTGGTTCTTCAGCTGTCTGCCGCAGCACTGACAATGCCAAGGAGGAGGCGGCAGGTCCGCCAGCTCCACTGAGCTGGCCAGGCGCCAAATGTCCTGCATCAATTCTCCCTCTTTGAGTAGAAATCCCAACTGCTGTTAGGGAAAAGGGGCGAAGACTTGATCTAACTGCTTCCTGATGAATTGGGTGATGATAGAAGTGGGCAGTTAGGGTTTCTCCAGAGGGAGAGTGATACAGGGATTTGGGGTTCCAGGGACTGGAACCATCTTTATTGCATGTGGCTTGATGACATTTCTGGAAAACACAAATCTCATTAGTATAATCAGTAATAGGCAAAGGTAGAGCAGCATCAGGCCAGAAGCATTTATTCAGTGATGCTAAAAGAAAACCATATTAGAATTTTTTTTTTTTGCTGTTTCCTGAATAATAACTTCAAACTTTCTTTTGGCTCACAAGTGTAGGTGGCCTATGGTTGGCTGTCTTCACTGTTTGCCTCTGTTGAAGATGGAGGGTTCCAGGATTTTACTCGTGAATGATGTATGCAGGAATCGACTCCTATAACTTTAACAGCTGTAAAAGAAGACAAGATAACAGGAAAGGCGACTTCCCAAGTTGAGGTTAGGGAAGGTGAATTAGAGGGAAGAGTTTTGATCATGACTAGATCTCCAGGAGGGAAAATTTCCTTTTCTAGTTAGTATGTCCCTCTCCAAAAGGGGAGCAGCACTTTCAGGCATGATTAGGGAGGCATGGGAGACCAGCAAGTCATTCCAATTGCAGCTTAAAGGCTGGGAGAAAAAATTGGTAACCGGCTTTCCAGACACCTCCTTAATGTTTATGGATTTGGTGGATAAAAGACCAAGGCTAGAGAGAAGTATAGAAAAGGTTGCTCCAGTGTCCCAAATAAATTTTCTCTCCTGGTGCTCCACTATAAGGGGAGGGGTGATGACACAAGCTAGAGCCATAAGAATTTTCTCCAGGCAACCTCAGTCCAGTTTGGGCTCTGATGGGGTCACTGTCCCAGGAGGCCTTTGCCTCTGGGGACAGGCCACCCTTCAGTGGTCACCCTTGCATTCTGGACAGGGGCCAGGTGGCTTGCCCAGCCAATGGTACTGCTGGGGGCAGTCTTTTCTGAAGTGGCCAGTCTGACCACATTGGAAGCAATTGTTTTTAGCTCCTCTGGTTTCCCTCTACCCCTGAAAGTTGTTCGTTTGTTGGAGTGCCGTTACTAGAGTTGTCATTCTTTTCTGTACCTTTCTCTCTTTTTCCTCCTTTCTCTCCAGGTCATGGTTATAAAAGACCACAGTGGCTGTTTTAAGAAGATTCTCCAGGTTATTGGGCCTAGAGCCAATTTCTGGGGTTTTCCTTGAATGTCTGGAGCTGCTTGAGTGATAAATTTGTCTTTTAAAATAATCTGACGCTCTATGGAGTCTGGTGTCAATTGGGTGTGTTTTCTCATTGCCTCCCTAGAGAATAAAGTTTCTTATAATATTCATTAAGGATTTTTTGAATTTCTGAGGGCTCTGTTGTTATTTCATCTTTACCATTTCTGATTGATGAAATTAGAGATTTTACTTTTTTTTCCTGGTTAGGTTAGCCAAAGGTTTATCTATTTTATTGACCTTTTCAAAAAACCAACTTTTTGATTTATTGATCTGTTGTATAATTCTTTTATTTTCAATTTCATTTAATTCTGCTCTAATTTTTGTTATCTCTTTTCTTCTGCTGGGTTTGGAATTGGAATGTTCTTCTTTTTCCAGTTGTTTAAGATGTCCCATTAAGTTGTTAACTTCCTCTCTTTCCGTTCTCTTGAGGAAGGCTTGTAGTGCTATAAGTTTCCCTCTAAGGACTGCCTTTGCAGTACTCCAGAGGTTCTGATAATTCATGTCTTCATTGTCATTTTGTTCCAAAAATTTAGTAATTTCCTTCTTAATTTCATCTATGACCCATCTGTCTGTCAGCATGAGGTTGTTTTGCTTCCATGCTCTTGTTTGAGTATGCACATTCTTGTTGTTATTGAGTTCAACTTTTTTTCCATGATGATCTGAGAAGATGCAAGGAATAATTTCTATTTTTTTTAATTTGCCAAGGTTAGACTCATGACCTAAGATGTGATCAATTTGGGAATATGATCCGTGGGCTGATGAAAAGAATGTGTATTCAGTTTTGTTGGGGTGAAATGTTCTGTGGGTATCTGTTAAATCCAAATGTTGAAAGGTTAAGTTTAAATCTAAAATTTCTTTGCTTAGCTTCTTTTTGGAGGATCTGTCCAACACTGCTAAAGGAGTGTTAAAATCTCTGATTACTATGGAGCTGGAGGAAATCAAGTTGCTCATGTCTGTTAGAGTTGTTCTTATAAATTGAGGTGCATTCTGGTTGGATGCATAAATATTAATATGAAATCTCATCATTTTGAGCATTACCTTTAACAAATATGAAGTGTTCATCCTTTACTTACTTTGGTTGGTTTAAAGCCTATTGTATCTGCTAATATGATTGCAACACCTACTTTTTTCTGCTTTCTATTTGCCTGGAATGTAGATTACCATCCCTTCACCTTGAGTCTATATTTATCTTTTAAGGTAATATGAGATTCTTGTATGCAGCAGATAATTGGCCTAAGTTTTTGTATGTAGTCAGCCAACCTGTGACTCTTTAGAGGACAATTTAAACCATTCACATTAATTGAGAATAATGATAAGCCTTTTGAAAGTCCAGTGGGCATTTTTGATCCTTTCGCCTTTGTGGAAGTTAGAATTTGACCAAAAGTTTCTGAGTGAGTTTACTTTTGTGGCGGGGAATTATGCTGGTCATATGGAGGATAGGACTGACAATGTCCAGGAGAGCTAGTTTAGTTATGGCAAATTTCTTCAACATGTGGATGTCATTAAAGTATTTAATTTCTCTATCATAAATGAAACTCAGTTTGACTGGATATAGGATCCTGGATTGAAAGTTATTTTGTTTTAGAAGACTAAAAGTTGATGACCATTCTCTTCTAGCTTGAAAGGTTTGAGCAGAGAGATCTGCATTTATTCTAATATCTTCCCCTTGTAAGTTATAATGGGTTTTCTTGGGTCTGGCTGCTTTCAGAATCTTCTCCTTCATATTAACTTTAGTGAATTTGACTATGATGTACCTGGGGGATGTCTTATTTGGGTTGAGTCATGCTGGGGTTGTGAAGCTGTCTGCTATCTGGTCTGGAAAGTTGGAAAGTTCTTTCATAATCTTACTATCTTGTGAAGCCACTTCATCATTTTCAAAGATCCTTATAAGACAAATATTGGTTTTCTTCGAGTTATTCCAGAGCCCTCTGAGGAAATAATCCATTTTTGCCTTCCAATTCTCTTCCTCTTTGAACATTTTGGGGCATTCAAAAGCTCTGTCTTCAATGTCAGAAATCCTTTCTTCTGCTTGATTCATTCTGTTACTGAGGATCTTTGAGGGTTACAACTTTTTGTCTCAATGAGTCAAAAATCTTTGGTCATTTCATCTTTGAATTTGTTGAATTCTTGAGACATCTTTTGGATTAATGCTTGAAATTCTAGTTCCTTCTTTTCCTCCATTCTGTTGATCTTATTTGCTTTCCAGATTCTAAATTCGATTTCTGACATCTCAGCCATTAGTTTATGCATAGGATCTTCTGATGTGTCTGCCTAATTGTTCCTTGGGAGAGTTGATCTACTCTGATTATTCATATTGCCAGAGTTTTCTGTTGATTCCGCTTCATGATTTTTTTTTTTTTTGCCATTGTCTCTGGTCATTCTCAAGGTTGGGGAGGTGTCTCTCCAAGATTGGACCCCATTGGGATCACTCTATTGTTGCTGGAAATTTGTAGGAAGTGACCCTGTGTAGCTCCTCTGGGGCTGCCAAAGCCAGGGAGTTTTGGCTGTGGGAGTAGCTCCGGAGTGGAGCATGGCACACACGGATCCAACAGGAAGGCTGGGGTTGGTGCACACGGTACTGGGAGTACCTGGTGCCTGGTGACTTTGGTGAAGAGAGCCATTGGCTCTTGCAGTCTCTGGCCAGGCAGAGGGCTCTGCACAGAGGTTAGGAGGGCACCAAAGGGAGGATGTGAAGTCGTGTGGCTTCCCAAGACCCTGGCCAGATTGGTGGGTCCAGTGTGGAGGCAGGGAGGGCACTGGGGGAAGGATGTAGGGTCCCTAGCCAGGGTGGCCATGGCTGGGGAGTGCTTGGGTTCCCAGGGGGCATGGCTGCTGGGGAGTCACGCACACTTGGTGAAGTCCCTGGCAATAGCAGTCCTGCTTGCCCAGGTGGCATGGCCCACTGGGGGGTCATGTGCGGTCGGCATAGCCCTTGGACCTGCTGGGGGGTTTCACATGCTTGATGGGTCCCCTGTCAGGGGCCAGCCTAGTTGCCCAGGTGGCGCAGCCTGCGGGAGGATGGCATGCACTAGGCAGAGTTCCTGGTCACTTGGGTAGTTGGCGGAGGAAGCTCAGTGCAGCCCCCAGAGTGTCTTGTGGGGTGAGCCCTTGGTCCGGCCAACAAGGTGGGGGTGCTGGTCAAGAACCTCCTCTCACAGTCTCAGCAGGGGATAGACTTCTGGTTCAACAGGTAAGGGGGGAAGGGCATATTGGAAGTTCAGAATGGCAGGGAAAACTTTAGTTTAATTTTTCTGCCTAGCAAGAGAGTGTTCAGAGTCACAGCAGGGTCCCTCAGGGGAAGCAGTCCCCACTTCTCAAAGCACTTTCCCATGGGGTGAGACAAAAGTCCACAGTTCACGGCTTGTCTGTAGAAAACCCACAGGAGCAAATGAAGAGAAAAAAGAGAGGAAATATAAAAAACAAAAAAAAGACTACAGCTTTCTTGGGGGAGTGGATGGATACTTTTTATTTCAGATGAATTTTGTACCTGAAGCTTTCTTTCTTGGAGTCGCAGCTTGCCTCAGCAGAGGTGACCTGCAGGTATCACTTCTCTCTCAGCTAGGCTCCCAGTCTTCCACTTAATTGTGCATTTTCTGGACATTATCCTTCCCTTTGGATAGGAGCCTCTTTCGGAAGCTGCTTCTGGTTGGCCATCTTGCCCCCCCCCAGCATGATGTTATGTACAGAAAATTATTGATGCTTTCATAGAAAGTATATGAGATTAGAAGGTATTGAAAGTAAAGGTAAACTTGATAATTATATGAAGCATGTATATTAGTAAAATTCCCTTATGGCTTTATAACTTACATTTCATAGATAAAATTAAATAATAGAAATAAAAAAGAAAATTATAAAGACTACCAAAATCTGTTAGAACTAATAAATTCAGTAAGGTTACAGGATATAAAATCAAAACACAAAAATCAGTAGTGTTTCCATATACTACAAAAAAACTATCCAAAAATCAAATTAAGGGAACAATCCTATTTACAATAGCAACAAATAATAAAATATTTAGGTATAAATTTAACCAAGGGGATAAAAGGCCTTTATACTGAAAAGTGTAAAACAGTTAAGAAATTGAATAATACACAAATAAGTGGAAATATATCTTATGTGAATGGATTAGACAAATGAACAAATTGTGAAAATATCCATACTACCTGAAGTCACCTACAGATTCAGTGCAATCTCTATTAAAATTCAATGCCAGCTTGGCAGTTATAGCACAGTGGCTATGGTGCCAGCCACAAACACCAACGGTGGGGGGTTCAAACAACTGCTAAACAACTGCAACCAAAAAATAGCTGGGTGTTGTGGTAGGAACCTGTAGTCCCAGCTACTTGGGAGGCTGAGGCAAGAGAATTGCTTAAGCCCAAGAGTATGAGATTGCTGTGAGCTGTGATGCCATGGCACTCTACTGAGGGTGGTATAGTGAGACTCCAACTCAAAAAAAAAAAATTCCAATGCCATTTTTTTTCACAGAAATAGAAAAAAATTAGATAATTTTTGAAACATAAATGACACCAAATAACAAAAATAGTCTTGAACAAAAAGGGCAAAGCTGGAGGTATCACACTCCCTGGTTTCAAAATATGTTATGAAGCAATAGTAATCAAAACAACATGGAACTGGCATAGTTACTAATTGAATAGGATATAAATTCCAGAAATAAATCCATACATTTATAGTCAATTGATTTTTGACAAAGGTCCCAAGAAAACATAATGGGGAAAAGAGAATCTCTTCAATAGATGGTGGTGTGAAAATTGGATATCCACATGTAGAAGAATAATATTAAACCCTAATCTTACACCATATGTAAGAATCAAATGAAAATAGATTAAAGACTTAAATTTAATACCCTAAAATGCAAAACTATTGACAGGAAACATTGAGGAAAAGATTCATGACCTTGGCCTGTGAATTTTGGGGATATAATCTCAAAATCACAGGCAACAAAAAGAAAAAATAGACAAATGGGATAACATCAAATTAAAAAAGACTTCAGTATAGCAAAGAAAATAATAAAATGAAACAATATTCTATGGAAAGGGAGAAAATATTTGTAAAACATACAATTACTAAGGCATTTGTACAAAAATACATAAAGAACTTAATGTAATAGTAAGAAAACAAATAAACTGATTTAAAAATGGGCAAAATACCTGGATAGATATTTCTCAGAAGAAGACATAAAAATGGCAAGAGGCACATAAAAAAATGTTAACATTACTAATCATTAAGAAAATATGGATTAAACTCATAAGGAAATACCACTACACACTTGTTAGAATGATTTATTTTGAAAAGATAAAAAAAATAGGTGTTGGGGAGAACACAGAAGGTAAGAAACTCTTATACAATTTTGGTGGGAATGTAAATCAGTATAGCCACTATAAGAAACCATATAGTAATTCCTCAAAAAAAACAAAACAAAACAAAAATAAACTACTGTATGATCTAACCCTATTTCTCAGTATATATCTCTGTGATGGACTGAAATCAATAGATCAAAGTGATACATGCACTCATATGTTTATTACAACATTATTCACAATAGCCAAGCTATGAAGTCAAACTAGTTGTTCAACTATGGATGAATAGATAAAAATTTGGTACATATACACAGTGGAATGTCAGTAAGCCTTAAAAAATGGCAAGTCAAATAGACAGTATAATGATAGTTACTAAGGGCAGGAGGGGAGTAGCAATGAGGAATTGTTGATCAAAGGGTACGAAGTTTCAGATAGAAGGAGTAGTTTTGCAATCTATTTCACAGCAAGTTGAATAAAGTCTTAATGTATATTTCAAAGTAACCAAGAATATCCTTCCTTCTTTCCTTCCTTCCTTCCTTCCTTCCTTCCTTCCTTCCTTCCTTCCTTCCTTCCTTCCTTCCTTCCCTTCTCCCCCCTTTCTTCTCATTTGCCTCTTACCTTCCTTCGTTCTTTTCTTTCTTTCTTTCTTCCTTCTTTTAAAGACATAATCTCATTCTGTTGCCCAGGTTAGAGTGCCACAGCCTCAGCCTAGCTCACAGAACCTCAAACTCCTGGGCACAAGCCATCTTCCTGCCTCAGCCTCCTCAGTACCTGGGACTACTGGCAGCTACACAATGCCTGCCTAATTTTTCCATTTTTAATAGAGACAGGGTCTCACTCATGCTCAGGATGCTCTCAAACTCTGAATCAAGTCATCCTTCTGCATCAGCCTCCCAAAATGCTAGAATTATAGTCATGAGCCATGGTGCTCAGCCAACCAAGAGTAATTTCAATTTTCTTACCATGAAAAAAAGAAAATGGTAAGTAAACAAGGAGATAGTGATGAGCTTGAGTTTGGAAAGCTGGAGAGAGGTCATGCCTCTTAATTGTGTTGACTGAAGTCAGAATTTTGGACACTTACCTAGAATATTTCTATTATGTAAGTTAAAATTAATATATGTGTATATTTATTTTATTGGGCTTCCCATTTACATAATTCCTAGGGAAATTATGCTGAAATAGCCATTGGCATTGGTCTCTGAAGTCCAAAGCAGTCTTGTTATAATTACTTCTTTGGTATTTTTCTTTAATAATAAATATGCACATCTTGTCTTTGACACCTAAGTACCAATACCATGTTGCCTCAGCCACTTCACAATATCATCATTACCAGTAAAATGAGAAAGTCCACCTATTTGGAAGGATTTACCATGGTCAATCCAGAACTACAAAAAAGAGAAAATACAGAGCCCTCTCCTCTATATTCATTCATACACCTCTTTTCCAGAACCTTATTTTTACTGCTTTTCTGATCATTGATCATTTCTCTCAAGACTTCCTAGTAAAAACCAAGTCATTTGCCACCATGTAGCATTTCCAGGAGCCACTTCATTATCACCCAAACACACACACAAAGTACATCATCATCTTAGGCTTCACCTACTGCAAGGATTTCTCTTGCCTTGTCTTTCCAGGCCACCCATGAGTAGAATGTAGAGTGCTATTTTTCTACTGTTCTCTTAAAATAACTTATATATAACCAGGTTGCATATGCTTTCTTCTTTTGCCAGATTATCTTGCAGAATGCCCCAGAAGCCAAGGGAACAGCATTGGTGCCACAACCATGGGTTCCCTTGGGAGGCCAGTGCCCCTTTTTCATGTAGCTTACATGTGCTATTCTGTCCTGCTCAGGGCTGATTCTTGATGTAGCACTTTAATTGTATAAAAGGTTGTTACTGGCCCTACCTGATCTTGTGATTGTGAGTATGGAAGCAGTTGTTCATTCACTTGCTAAACCATTCACTCATCCTTTATCCCAGTCCATAGTCTTCCAGAAACTGCTAAAATGTGGACAATTCTCTGTGACAGATGACACTGCTTTTCTCCAGAACCCTAGGAATCTAGATAGTCTCTTTATCTTCATAATCTAGATCAACTGCTGTGATACCTTCATCTACTGGGTTGTATCATTGAAGAAGTAGGGCTGCTTCTCCCACAGCATGTACCTAATGTGGAACCCATTCATCCTCTGTCCCTCTCTTGAAAAATCACAGATATCAGCATGACCACATTAATGAGATAGAGCAATATTCCTGACTAGTATTTGCAACCCAAATTGACCTAACAACTCTTGGATCTTGTTCTTGTTGTCTTTAAAAATAAGAAATGTAAGGTGCAATAACTTGTCACTTACTTTGAAGGGATATCTCATCATGCTTCAGAATGCATGAGTCCTAAGAACTTTTTTAACATGGCAGGGTCCTAAATAATTGTAGAGTTTATTTCCTGCCATCTGGAATACACATATCTTACTGGAGCACCTAGAACATTCTATACAACAGGTCTAAGGCCTCTAATATAGTTGACAACCATGAAGGCAGTCATGCCCAGAAGATACAGATCTTTTCAGATATATTGTAACAGAATAGGAGAGTGTCATAGCCCATGTCAAGAGAGTAAAATTTACTATTATTCATCCTAGGTGAATATAAACCCTTTCCTATCCCTCATCACAAAATTATTAAAAATAATATATTAAGCAGGTTCATAGCCAAATTTTATGAACCATAAGTCAAGCTCATCAAATATAGTAAACAAAAATTGTATCTGACTTAAAAGCTGCACTTGGAGCTGTTAGGTAAGTTTATAATAGTCCATTTGTATCAACTGTGACACAGTAGTCTTGGGGTGGGAGTGAATTAAAGAGAGACATATGGGGACCACCAATCCTGTATTTAAGGATCCTTGAATGTTGCACTAATGTCTGCCTTTCCAAGGAGTATCATTTGATTTAATAGAGACAGGACAGGTATTTTTTTCAGGATTTTACTTTTCCTATAACAGTTACTTTTACTTAAACATGTCAAAGAAACAGTGTGAGGCCTCTGCCAATTTTTCATTATGTCCATTAAAATAATATATGTGGGAAGCAAAGAAAGGACTATCGTGCTACAGTCTAAGCCAACTATCCATTAATTGCTTGAGCCTCATATGCTCTTTCTTTATCAGAGGTCTCTAATGGTGATTTGGCTCTCCTAACATTTGAAGTCATCTTACAAACTCAATGTTGCATAGTGCACCTCTTGAATAATTTCAATTTTCTCAGCATTGCAAGTAGACACTTGTAAACCAGTAGAATAAATGTCTATAAACAAACCTAATTCTCAACTCCATTATTTGAAACTTATCACTTTATTGAAGGCAACTCTGTCAGAGTTCTCTAAGGAAACTGGACATCCAAAATCTGCAGAATGAGCCAACAGGTGGAAGCAGTTCAAGTTGGAAAGCCCTTCGCTAGCACAATTCCCTCTTTCCCAGAAGCGATCACCCTTTTGTTCTATTAAGTCTTCACATTGATTGAATAGAGCCTGCCCAAGCTATGAGGAGCAGTATGCTTTACTCAAAGTCTACCGATTTAAAGGTTAATTTCATTCAAAATCACCTTCATAGAAATATTCAAATAATGTCTGACCATAAAGTTGAGCACTGTGTCCCAGCAACGTTGACACATAAAATTGAGTATGTCAGAGCCTAATGATATTTTATCCATTAGGCCAGTCATTACATCTAACTTGAAAGGTCTGGGTACTCTGTTTTCTCTTATATACAAATAGTCAGATGATTCAAGGAACATTTATTTTTAGAAAAGCCACTGCTATTGCCCTTGGTGAACCACTCCAGGTTTGTTTTTGTTCTCAGGTTGTTTTGTTTCTCTTTCAAATGCATGTTCTGTGTCTGAGAACTGGCTCAGATCTGGAAACCAGAAAGGTATATCTTTTATTCAGGTCGCTGACACCAGGCTTCTGTTAATACATTCTTTACCTCTTTTTATGTAATATATTATGAAATTCACTGTCAGCTACCCAGTTGCCCATCTATCTTGAACTCAAGAATATGTGGTCTGTTAGCCATCTCCACAGTTTCCTACAAATAAGGGCCCACTGAATGTCCTTTACCAAAATTGTGCTCACTTTACCTCTGATATTTATGTGCCAACAAGTGGCTTTTGTCATTCTAGAATCCTTCCTACCCCCCACCCCATTAGGGAGCCTGGTTTTTTAAGTAGCATTTCCTGCCATCACCTATGGCCTACAAAGTATACTAATGGCTGAGCTGTTCACCGATATCAATGCTTTCTTCACCAGCATGTACTTATCACCTTAACTGGGGAATATTTGTGGGTCCCTTTCAACCAACACAACTAGATAATGATTTTTTTAAGTCTTACATAATGCATTCATTTTAAGTCTTACATAATGCATCTTCTCTGAGTCTTTTGTCTCAAAGTAGACACTCTGCCAAAGTAGTTTGGCATCTCTGTTTCACTTAATGTGAGCCATTATTTTTTCCAACATTTTAAGAGCTATTCTAGAAGCATATTAGAACCAGCTGCAGGAGTGCTGGCCTGGGTGTCAAGTCTGAAGTTTAAAGGGAGTAACTTTATATAGATATATGTAATTTCTCAGTTACTAATACATCCAGGTCTTTTTTCAGGGTATAAACCCTAAATATTAATATAATTCCTCTTTCTCCTTAGTTGGCACAGTACTTTCCCAGTGAGGCCAAGATGAGACTTGACCTTGGTTTTTCTAAAATTCAGAGGAAAGACTCTGTAGGCATCTGCCGTATTAGAAGTCTCTGCATATATTCTAACCAAATTATGGGCCAAAATCTCAAACAAAGTAAAATAAAATTTTCCCCAAGCCAAGAAGCTTCCGAGGAATCTAGACTGCCAAAGTTCACAGGAAAATCCAACTAAAACTCCCCACTTCAAGTACATTATTATTGATCAGTGCCCTGATTTTGGCATTAGAGAGTTATCAGCTTTCTCTTGGGTTCTGCTATTTTTACAATTAAGCCCCATCCTTGGTAGTCACTTCATTTTGCTCTCTGGCTACTTGTGAAGGACACATTAAATGCTCCAGTTTAAACAGTGATTGCATATATTGCCTTAAGTTGTTAACCATCACATTTGCCATTTTATGTCTTCATCTCTTCAGAGGTACTCAGCAGCAGCCAATGCCACACAATACCACTGTCCTTATAATTACTATTTTCCCCAGATTTCACACATCCCAGAGATGCCATGAAAACTTGTCTATCACTGTCCCACCCCAGTTAGAGAGAGATAAAACAGTGGCTGTCAGCACTCCACTCTCCACCAGTGATGGCTTCTCCATTGCCAGCCACTGACACCAGAATCCTAATTCTAGAAGTAGCAGTCCTTAGGTCATATTTTTTAAAGGAGACTTTAGAATTAGAATCTATGTTCAAGTGTTTTATTGAGGAATTTCTACCAGATGAAATTACTAAGTGAGTGGCAAAAAATACATTAATGAAAGAGAAAAAGCCAATGCAGATTCATTTTCAGCTAAAGTCCCATCCTCAGTCTGATTGCATGGGAAGATCTAGTGTCCATAGCCCTCAGTTTTTCCCACATTGTTAAAGGAGAACTGGGCTTTTATATTCCCTTCTCAATATTTATTGTCTATGCAATGCCATAGTACAGAATGAATGACATAACCCCAAATTTTCTAGATCTTCATAAAATCAAAGTGTTTCTGGTACCCAGGGACATACTCTGAAGAAAATTGTGGATGGAAACCATTAAGAGCAAAACTCATCAAAGCTGCGATGTGGTTGCAGAGGCCCGGAAAAAGATCCAACTGATTCTGATTCTCCATCTGCTACATTTATATAGTTTTTCCAAGACTCCAGAGAGCACTATGATACTAAAAGATCAGAAAAATACTGATTCCTAGGAATGTGCATGGCACTAAATATTTTTATATCCATTATGTCTCCAAGTATCATAGACAAAAGAGATGTTGTTTCTTATGATTGATGAAGAAACATTTTTACAAGGTCTTCACATTAGTTAAACACCACAGATGGGGGCAAAGCCCAGATTCTTTGACTCTTTGTCCAAGAAATGGAAATTCCCATTGATAGATGGGTCTTATTATACATTTGAGTAGCTTCTGAACTATTATTCACCTGTCCAAAGACATGCTCTCATCTGTGAATCTTTTTAACTGCTGTAAGTCAATAGTCCACAGAGTATTCTGCGTTGAGTGTTGAATATTGAATATTAGTGTTATAAACAATAAACTAGAAGACAGAGGTGATTCAGAAAATGACTAGAGCACCTTCCTTGTCTATAAAGGGCTGTGGTTTGTTATGGGTTCATTGTACCCTGAAAAAGGGGTGTTAAAGTCCTCACCCTTGCCATATGAATATGATTTTGATCAAAAACAGAGTCTCTGCAGATTAATCCATTTAAGATGAGATTATAAGGGAGGGACTCATTCCAGTATGACTGGCATCCTTATATGAAGACCAGGATATAAAGATATAAATACAGGGAGGATTCCATGTGACAACATGTGATGACAAACACCAAGATGGAGCTGCAAGCCAAGGAACAAAGGGACTGATGGCCTCCACTAGAGCCAGGGAGAGGGAAGGAAGGATTTTCCCCACAGGTTTCAGAGGGAGCATTGCCTTCCCAACACCTTGATTTCAGCCTTTGAGACTCTAGAGCTGTGAGAAAAACGTCTGTTGTTTTAGGCCTCCCAGTTTCAGACACTTTGTCATTGCTACTCTAGAGAACTAATACATCTTTTATGTGGCGAGACAAGAATAACTCTCGTGACAAGATTCAAGAGAAAGCTGAATCTGAGTTTTTTCCAGTATAAAGAAAGGACACCAGAAGACCTATTTTAGAATCTTGAAATCACAAGGTCTAGGTTCCAACTCTGTGCAAATCATTTGTCCTCTCTGAATCTTAAGTTCTTCCTAGAAATTAATTTGTTCATTTCTAAGACAGAATATCAAGTCAAGCAAAAGGAGCAGATGAACAAGGAAAGGGGAACAGTATTATCTTTTTATTTTCTGTATTAATTTTTGGAGAGAGACCTACACTCTTTTCATGCTGGTGGAAAAGAAAGTTTTTGTATCTGAATTCTTTAAAAATAATTGAAAACTACAAAAGGCTCTTTGGAATTTGGCTACAGTTCACATGCCATCTCCAAGGATGTTGAGAAGCAGAGGCTGCAGCTCCAGACCTTGATTTTGTTCAGGCACCTTGTTTAACTGACCATATGCTCATATGTGCCACGTTGAGCAGAATACAGAGAGATAAAATGAGAATGGGAATAGTGTTGACACTCACAGGATGGCAACCTACTGGTGGGGGGAGCTAAACCACACAAAGGAGATCGAGACTTGGAAGTCACTTATGCACTTGGAAAACCTCTCCAAGTTACTATGCACAGAAGAGAGAAATTTGGATCACGAGTGCTCCCAGAAAGTGGAGAGACCTAAATATATTCATAGCGGACTCTTTTCAGGGTTTAGGTTTTGCTCCAGAGCCAGTCTGAGAGTCTTACTTTAAATAAAAGACTATTCAATCTGTAATGAATTGAGATTCCAGCAGGTAGCGCTCGTTGAGGCAAATTGCTTCCTTCAATGATACGTGACTCATTCATTCACACCTCTGAGCCATGTGGAGGAAATTACCCATGGGATTGTATCGTTAGTTTAAAAGCTATTGCAATTGTTTTCTTGTCAGCATAATTTTAAAACATGTCAGAGCATTAGTTGGAAAAATATGCTTGAAAAAGCATCAAACATTTTTCCATATTGCTGAAATTAAGAATTCAGAGATAAGTTTTTCCCCATTTGTAATCAGTTGCACAAACTAGCTTGAGAAGAGACATCCCTTGCCTAAGTGCCTATGTCATGAGATTTTATTCTCTTTTCAAGTCCTCTATTAGTCAGACAATAGACTAAGTCTATTGGTTTGAGTATAGCAGAACTGGGAAAGATGCCAACATCTTTCTCAAAAGCTTTTCTGTGACTGGTCATCTGGATATGACAACTAGGTTTCTGAGTTTCATATAAAACATGAGTCACAATTTATTAATCCATTCGTGGGTTGATGGGCATTTGGGCTTCTTCCACGACTTAGCAATTATGAATTGGGCTGCAAGCTTCAAGTGTTCTGGTTATTGGTGGCACTCTGGTTGGCTCTTTCAAATCAAAATGGCTCATCATTATTGGCGCCTTGTTCATGCAGGTGGGTTTCAGCCACCCAGTCCCTTTGGGGGTATTTCCTCCTGGTATGCCCCACCCAGTCACAACTATTAACTTACTGCTGCCTAGGTCACATGAGCTCTCTGTGGCAGTTCTGAACTTCCTGCCAGGGATTTTACAGGCCTGTTGGCTGTGCCCAACCCCCTCACCTGAGCCTCCTTCTTCTCCCAGCCCCTTTTCCCTGTCCTTGTCTAAAAGCCTTCCCACTCCTATCAGAGGGACTGAGTGCCTTTTGCTTGATAAGTGCAGGGATCTTTTGTCCACAGTAGCAGGAGGGAAGGCAGAAAGTACAGATGCATAAGCATCTGTATTTAATCCTGATACAATACAGTGAATCCTCTCAGATTGTGTCCGTTTTTTCAGTAATGCATGAGCCAAAGTCATTAGCTGAGATTGAAGAAGGAAGACGGTAAAAGAAAATTGAGAGAAATATGGAAGAATGAGCAATGGTGATTTTGAGTGGTAGTAGATTAAAGAATATAAATATATAAAACAGACGGATTTCCAGATAGAATGATCATTTGAAATGTGTAGACTTGAATTAGGGTGGGAGAAGTCATTTCTGATATGTGCAGTTAGTCATGGTAAAAGCAGAAAAGTGAGTTTAATTAGGTGTCACACTTTGTCAGTTAAAACAGATGGAGAAAGAGAAAAGGAGCTAAAGTGTTTTCAAGGGTTTTGTTATAATTAAGAGCATTGGATCCAAGTTGAATAACAAATAAACTGAAGGCCTGGTTTGGAAAAAAAATAATTCATAGAAAAATATGGGTTGGAATTTTTAATAAATTCAAAATGTTAGAAAAAAACTGAATTTGAATGATAGGAAACCATACTCAGAGAAGTTTTGTTGTTTGGTGTCTATTATTCTTTCTTTCTTTCTTTCTTTTTTTTTGAGACAGAGCCAGCTGTCACACTGGGTAGAGTGCTGTGGCCATCACAGCTCACAGCAACCTCCAATTCCTGGGCTTAAGCGAGTCTCTTGCCTCCGCCTCCCCAAGTAGCTGGGACTACAGGCGCCTGACACAATACCGGGCCGTTTTTTGGTTGCAGCCGTCATTGTTGGTTGGCAGGCCTGGGCTGGATTCAAACCCACCAGCTCAGGTGTACTTGACTGGCGCCTTAGCCCGCTGAGCCACAGGCACCGAGCCTATTATTATTTCTTAATAATTAAAAATAAAAAAAACTGAATTTGAATGATAGGAAACCATACTCAAGAGAAGTTTTGTTGTTTGGTGTTTTATTATTTTCATCTCTTGAGTTCTCTCTACCTACATACATTTTTTTCCTCACCTCTGATCCAGTCTGCCATCCATTACTACATTACTCATCTAAATATCATACCTGCTCTGCCATGAGGGCTAGAGAAGGCAGCTGATAGTTCTTATCCTGGACTCAAGTCCTTCACAAAAACATTTATGGTACTCTTTAAATTTTTATACTAAAATGTTTCCATTTTCAAGTTTTCTATATACTTTATTATTTTATTTAATATTTAAGTACTTATTTATATTACATATGCTGGTATCTATAATTACCTAATTATTATAATTTGTAGATATTATTTCCTCCATTTTGACAAAGAAATTTGAAGGAAGAAATAATGTAATATAGATTTTCTTTATTCCTTTGGAGGTTAGCGTCTTGAAAAAAATCCATTTGTTGTAAGGCTCATGCTTTGGAGTTTAAAAGCTAAATACAGATGCCTAGTGCTTTATCAAAAATATGGGATCATATACACTAGTTATTTTAAAACTTAAATAGCAGAAATATTTAAACATCTGTGCCTCATTTTTTACACTTTATTTTAAGTAAAGGGAGTAGAAGAGTGTTTCTGCAAGAAATACAGGCAGGAAACTAGAATCTGGAGTTAATTAATTTCATTTTCCATTTTAGGTTTGTATTTTGCAAGCTATCTGTGGCATTAAGATTCAACAAATGTAAGTCCTGAAGATAATCTGGTCTGGACAGATGGACAAAGGCAACTATAACTTTTTGAGACATCTAAAGAGAGTCATAGTTTTGATCATTTATTTGCACCCAGAAAATCTGCAGTATTAGAAGATGACATTGCAATAAAATGAAGACGATTGTCCAAATCATGGCAGCCAATAGTATTGCTGCCAGTACAACATCCTAATTAGCTTTCAAGGTCTTGTTTAAATTACTTACCTTTATTTATTGCTTCTATCTGTTCCTCTCTTTTCTAAAAGAAAAGGTGGACTTAAATCAAATTGTTACTGGCTTAGTTTTTAAAAGAGGAAACAGCACAAATGGCATAAAGGATTGATTTGCAAATCCTCTTGATTTGGTTAAGCAAAAAAAAAAAAGAACATCAATTATTCCTTTTTACTACATAATAAATTTATAAAATAATACATTTTTTAGATTTTGTTGATATGATGTCCAACTGTTTCAAGCATATATTTCCTCACATCATATATCAACTAATCAAATTGCTAAAGTTGAAAAACAGATGTTAGGGGTATGAGGAGGAAATACCTGCAAAGAGTGAAGTATATTATTAAATCACTAATGAAATTTCAACTTTTAGGCAACTTTAGACAATGCCTAACATTATTATACATTTTTAATTTTATATTTTTATTTCACAGTAGATCACACAGAAAATTTGTTTTCAGTAACTATTTTATCGAGATTAAATGTTTCCTACATTAGGAAAAATAAGTTATTTCAGGGTTATTTTAATTGCATTAAGAACAGGAATTCTAGAACCATCATTATTAATAATAGAGATTTTTACTTTTCCAGATCCTCATTTTTATGAAAGAGTTAAGTGAAATTAAATATTATTTTAAATAATTGGTCAAATCTTTTATAATTTAAATTGTCATGGTACCACAATAATGAACCATTGGCTAGAATATATCCTACAGTGTTACAGTTCATTATTTAGTAGCTGATGGATGAAAATCTGTGTGCAACCTAACCAATGCTCTTAATCCATAATACAATGAAGTAGAAAACTTCGAAAATCGAATTAAAATGCTAAGAAAAACATATATTTATATTAATAAGCCATAGTAATTCTAATCAAGTTATCATTTGAACTCTCTGAAGCAGTGAACAGATAACTTTCAAAATCAACTGCTACTCAGTTTACCCAATAATTGGTTTCTGTTTCACACTTGGGTCATGCTTTTTGTCTAAATGTATGGCTTTGATAATCAGAATATTTTAGATTTTGCTGATATGAAATCCAATCACTGTTTCAAGCATATATTTCCTCACATCATTAAAAAGTAAGACAGTAAGGTAAATAAAAATTAGCCATTCTTGTTGTTTTCTTCTTATGTTTGAATCCATTAAACACAACATAAACATAACATCCATTATTATACAGAGGATTATAGTGGCGGCATACATGGCATACATGTTATAAATTTGTCAGAAGGAACCTAAATGTCTACCACTAAATCTATTGCTACTGAATAAATTGGTATATTCCAACCCTTGAGTTTGCTTTCCTCCTGTCTTTGAAGTTGCTATAAAATTATAGTCCCCAGGAGTGAGTTTAAAATGGATTAAAATTCTACCTAAATGTATTGCCAATATAAGCTAGAAGTATGTTTATTCTCTTTATATGACTTCTTTTAAAAGGAGACATTAATTATTTTGTATTTAACTAAATATACAATAACAATTTGTGAGTCACAATTTGGTTTAGAAGAGAAATTGATCACATTCTTAGGACCTGTGACGTACCATGCAACTAATAATTGTCCAGTAAATTAATGTATAATATGCATACAGCCATCTATCACTATTATATATTAATTTACTAACTATAAAAAGTCCACATTATTTTAAAGTAGTCATCCATATTTAATAAAAGGACATGATCAATATAAAACCCTGTATTACTGATAAAAAATTTGTTGTTGATTTTTTTATGATTTTGATTTAAAAAGTTATTTATATATTTTTAAACCTTATGCTATGAAGTGTACACATATATGTGAAACACATAATGTGGGCATGCAAATGTGCCTGGCTATAAAATCATTAATGACTGTTTTAAAAGTGAGAGAGAGGGAATAGTGCATTTTCATTGCCTATGTAATTACTTCACCATTATAGAAAACAGTGAGAAGTCTTTGAGTGTTTTAGGGAGGAAAAACTTAAACCCTTAAGTTATTTACTGACATTGAAATAAACTGAATTATTTACTGACATTGAAATAAACTGAAAAATATAAAATTGCTAAATGCATCAATATAAAAGAAATGTCCTTAGTGTAATAGATATGAATGATGTTGATTTTGGATGCACTATTTTTGTAAGAAGACTTTAAACAGCCTCTAGATACTCAACATTGTTTAGAATGTATTAGCCTTGATGGCATATAGTGGCTGTATCACAGATCATACACTGCTTACAATACTTTGCAATAGCAAGTCTACCCAAGGCAGCATATTAAACATAGTATAGTGCTACTTGCTATTTTGAAATATTAGCAGTTCCTCACACTTTGCACCACAATTTCTTCCTTTCTCCTAATCAAAGATTGTAACTTTAGTTTACCATCCTGTTTTCAGCAGTGCATATTTTATGGCCATATACCACTGCATTATTCAGGAAAAGCATTAACATTTGAAAATATTAAGGAGTGGAGCAAAATGGTGGACTAGAGACATCTTTTGCCCAGCTACTCGTGGTAAGACAGGCTAGAGGCTTCAGCAACCTCTAGCTGGGGTAATCTGTACATGAATATCACTCTGGGGACACCGTGAAGCAGTAGGAGACCTCAGGAGCTAACAAGGAGGTCTGGAGCTAGGGAAAACTGATGCAGAAGGTAAGTGCTTGGGCAGAGGCTGGCCAGTCAGCTGGCTCTCCTGTTGAAGGCTGGGGGTGGGAAAGAAATGTCCTGTAGTATTTATATTTTGGACTGGGGTGCTCACTGGAGCAGCAACTAGAACAGCATTCAAACAGCATTCAGCATCCATGGTTGAAATCCAAGCATAGAGATTCTCACATCAGCATTACTTTTGGTGGGGTGCAATGATGGTAGGAAGACTGCACCAAGGGAGGCACAATCCACAGGGCTCTAGTTCATGGCAGGCTCTGGTGCACCTGCTGAAATACAGCAACCATTCTTAGAATAAGCTGAGTGCCGCTGCTCCCCAGGGAAGACTCCTTTGTTGTCCGGGGACACCAAAGGGCCTCCTGAGAAGACTGGTGTGAGATTTAGGACTGCAGTACCACAGGGACTGAATGCTGATGAAACAAACTGGCCCAGATTGAGGGCAAAGAAGTCAGAAAGACAAGGTCTAATCTCTTTTGTAACTAGTCAGTGGCTTTCAAAACCTATCATACACAGTAAATCCAGCTGTGTTGTCCGTCTCCTAACACCACAGAACCATCTGGTATTCACACAATATATTGTAAGACACACACACAGATTTACAATTTTTGCTTCTTTTTAAATTTTGTTTTCTCAGTTTTGTTTGTTTCCTTTTTCCCCCCTTTTATTGATGTGGTAGTTGTTTTTGTTTAGTTTTTTTATGGGTTGGTAGTATTTTTATTTATTCATTTTTACTTTTTTAAATAGCAAGAGCGTCTCCATTTTTTGTTACTATTTTTTAGCCCCCTTTATTCTTTCTTTTAAAATTTTTCTCCTTTGTCTCTCTCAGTAGAGATTTTTCCACTTCTCTCATGTTTGCCACATAAAATTCCCACACAACACTTAAGATAATCCGCTTTTTCCTTCTTTATCTTATGCAATTATATTTTCAGTTTTTTAAATCTATTTTTACTATTGTTTCTTTTTCCTTTCTCATCTCTGAGGCCTTGAGGACCATTGAATTGGTCTGGCTGTTGATGCAGCATTGGTCTTGTTTGAGCAAGCCATGAGCTCATGGTATTGGGCATCTTTTTAGCTTTGACCTTTTCAAAGAAGGAATTGTTAGGTACTTACTGTGACATACTGTTTATTTTCTTGTATGTTTGACAGAGGTGGGCTCTTGATTTTTCCCAGGTTGGTAAGGAGAAGGAGCTCTTGACTTGGAGGGACTCACCCTGCCTGGCCCCATAATGTCATGGAGCTGTAGATGTGGTTAAAGAACCCCTCTGAACACCACCATTTCTCCTCTCTCTCTCTCTCTCTCTCTCTCTCTCTCTCTCTGTCCTTTTCTATCCCTTTCTTTATTATTTCCTTCTAACTCCCCTTCTATTTTTTTTGCCTCTTCATTTGCTTCATTTCTTTCACCCTTCTAGTTCTTTACTCTTATCTTCCTTTGGCCTTATACCAAAGCCTCTTCAACAAGTAAGCTCTGAGACAAGGTAATTTAAAATAAAGGATATAGTGAGAAGGAAAAGTAGGGGAGGGAAATGAATGAGAAGAAAACACACATGAGAAGGAACCAACAGAAAATTGTTGTCATCATGAACAACCAGAATAGAACAACCACCACTAGGGATCATGAGGCAGCCACCAGAGAGAAGTTCACCTATATAGATGTAAAATAAATGAAAGAAAGGGAATTTAAAAATGTGTGAGAAAACAATAAAAGGAATTGATGAGAAAGTGGAAAAACAGAACCAAAAAATAGATGAAAGATAGAAAGAATATAAAAAAGCCATGAGAGTTTAAGGAATAAAAAGAGTCAATCAGGGAGCTTAAAGATGCAGTAGAAAGCATCAATAACAGATTAGACCATGAAGAAGAAAGTATCTCAGAACTAGAGGATAAAGGTCTTATACTAACAAAGGCAGCTAAAGAGGAAGAGAGAGAAGTCTGAATATTCACTCAAAGAATTATGAAACTTCATAAAGGACTCAAATATTTAATTATAGGTGTTTCTGAAGGGGAAGAAGAATGTCCCAAAGGAATGGAATTCCTACCAGAAGATGTAAACAAAAACTTCCCAAGTATCATTAAAGATTCTGAAACACTCCTTTTAGAGGGATATCAAACTCTGTGTTATCTCAACACAAATAGAACATCTCCAAGACACAATGTATTAATGTGTCCAAAGTCAAGAAAAAGAAAAAATTCTATAAGCTGCAAGGAGTAAGTGTCAATTGAGCCAAAGGGGCAGATCCATGAGGGCAACAGTGGAGTTTGCAGCTGAAACTTTCTAAGCTAGAAGAGAATGATCAGCTACTTTTAATCTACTTAAACAGAAAAATATTCAGCCCAAAGTTCTATATACTGCTAAAATAAGCTTCACAATAGATGGAAAAAATCTAATCTTTTACTGATATGCAAAAATTGAGGAAGTTTGCCACACCAAGACCAGCTCTACAGGAAATACTTAGGCCTACTCTCCACACTGAACATCACAATGGACCATCAGCAAAGTTCCATCCATAAACTGAAGGAGAAAACCTAGCTTCTGCAGTGGTGCAAAGTATAAAGTAAACATCAGCCTTTTACAATAAAAGATGTCTAGAACTCTGACACACTTATTAATTCCATCAATAAATGTTGTTGCCTTTTAATTCCCCAATGAAGAGGCACAGGCTGGGCATTTGGATAAAAAAGCATAAGCCATCCTTAGATTTTTCTCAGGAAACACACCTAACATGAAAGACATAATAAGACTCAGGGTAAAGGGTCAGAAGAAAGGAGTGTCACAATGTTATTTACAGAAGCAAGTAAGTGGATTAAAAGCAACTAAATTTAAGAAAGACAAAGAGAGTTAATTCATGTTGGGTAAGGGGACAATACATCAACAGAACATTTTTTTTTCACTTTTTTTTTTGTTTGACCAGGGCTGGGTTTGAATCTGCCATCTCTGGTATATGTATATGGGGTCAGTGCCCTACTCCCTTGAGCCACAGGTGACATCCAACAGAACATTTCAATTCTAAATATTTATGCACCCAATGTAAATGTTCCCAGATTTTTAAATAGACCTTAATTGGTCCAAGAAATCTGTTATTCTATAACACCATAAGCGCTAAGGACTTTAATAACTTTCTGGTTAAAAAGAACAGATCCTCTAAACAGAAACTTAGCAAAGAAACAAAGCACTTAAAAGCAACTCCAGAACAAATGGGCTTAATAGACATATACAGAATACAACCTCCCAAAGCTAAGGAATATGCATTATCTCATAAGCCTATGGAGCATACTCCAAAATAGGTCATATCCTAGGTCACAAAACAAATCTCAACAAAATCAAAATATTCAAATTATACCTTGTATTTTCACAGACCACAAAGCTATAAAGGTGGAGCTCAACTCCAGGAAAAATTTCATCCCCACACAAAAGCATGGAAACTAAATGACCTTATGCTGAATGAGTGTTGGGTCAAGGAAGAGGTAAAGGAAGAAATTATTAAATTCTTTGCACATAACAACAGTGAAGCTACAAGTTACCAAAACCTGTGGAATACTGCAAATCAGAACTAAGAAGGAAATTTATTTTTGTATTAGATGCCTATATACAAAAAACAGAGAGGGAGCTCATCAACAACCCAATGAATCATCTTAAAGAAGTGGAAAAGGAAGAGTATTCCAATCCTAACCTAGCAGAACAAAAGAAATAACCAAAATTAATGAAAACAAATGAAATTTAAAAAAATCATTCAGAAAAATCAATGAAACAAAAAGTTTGGTCTTCAAAAAGATAAGTAAAATTGATAAACTCTGGCTAAGTTAACTAGAAACAGAAAAGTAAAATCTCTAATAAATTTAATCTGAAATGAAAAAAGGGAAATAACAACAGATAACACTGAAGGGAAATAACAACAGATAACACTGAGATACAAGATATTATCTATGACTACTACAAGAAACTCTATGCACAGAAATTTGACAATATGGAGGAAATGGACCAAAACCTGGAATCCTACCCTGTCCCTAGACTTAAACAGGAAGAAATAGATCTCTTGACCCATATTAAGTACTGAGATTGAAGAAAAAGTAATAATACAAAAAAAAAATCTTCCAACACAAAAAAGTCCTGGACCAGAAGGCTTCACATTAGAATTCTATCAAACCTTAAAAGAAGAGATTGTACCTATACTGCAGAACCTATTCCAAAACATTGAGAAAGAAGAAACCTTCCCTGACACATTCTAAGAAACAAACATCACCCTGATACCAAAACCAGGAAAGCACCAAACTAAAAAAGAGAACTATAATCAATTTCACTAATGAATATTGATCTAAAACTGCTCAGTAAAATCTTAGCCAATAGATTACAGCTTCACATTAAAAAGTTACATATCACTATTAGGTAGGCTTCATTCCAGGGATGCAAGCCTGGTTTAACATATACAAATCCATAAATGTAATACACCATATCTATAGAAGCAAAAGCAAAGAGCATATGATCCTCTTGATAGATGTAGAAAAAGCATTTGATAAAATTCAGCATCATTTTAATATGCTACTCTTAAGAACACTTAAGAATACAGGTATAAGTGGCATATTTCTTAAAATGATTAAAGCCATATATGACAAACCCACAGCTAATGCCATAATGAATGGAGTAAAACTGAAAGCTTTTCCACTTAAAACAGGAACTGGGTAAGTATGTCCACAATCACTACTACTATTCTACGTACTTCTGGATGTTCTAGCCACAACAATCATTCAAGAGAAGGATATAAAGGGCATCCAAGTGAGTGCAAGGGAGGTAAAAAAAAATTTTTTTTTTGAGGTGGAGTTTCACAATGTTGCCCTCAGTAGAGTCCTGAGCATCACAGCTCACAGCAACCTCAAACTCTTGGGCTTAAGCTTAAGGCTCCTCTCTTGACCTGCCACAGGCCTGGCTGTTTTTTTGTTATTGTTGTCATTGTTGTTTAGCAGATCCTGGCCTGGTTCGAAACCACCAGCCCTGGTGCATGTGGCTGGCACCCTAACCATTGAGCTGGGTCCTGAGGCCAGGGGAAGCGGAGGTCAAAATTTTGCTCTTTGCCAAAGATATGTTCTTATACTTAGAAAACCCCAAAGAGTCAACCACAAGACTTCTTAATGTGACAGGGAATATAGTCTCAGGGTATAAAATCAACGTTCATTAATCAGTAGCCTGTAAATACCAATAACAGTCAAACTGAGAAGCTAATCAAAGAAACTTCATAGTAGCTTCAAAGAAAATGAAATATCTAGGAATATATGTAACAAATATACAAGTACCTCTCCAAAGAGAATTATGAAACCCTAAGAAATAGCAGAAGATACCAACAAATGGAAGAACATAACATGCTCTGGACTGAAAAGAATCAACACTGTTACAATTTCTATTCTACCCAAAGAAATCTACAGAATCAGTGCAATCCCCGTTAAAATACCAACATCATACTTTGAAGAACTGGGAATAAAAAATAGTTCTTCGTTTTGTATGGAACCAGAAACAACCCTGTATAGCAATGGCAATTTTTATTTAAAAAACAATGCCAAGGACATCACTCTACCAGACTTTAGGTTATATTACACATCTACAATGATCAAAACAGCATAGTATCAGCACAAAAATAGAGACAATACATTTGGAAGCAAACATAAAACCAAGAGTTGGAACTAGTGTTTTAGAGACATCTGATCTTTGATAAAGCAGTAAAAACATATACTGGGGAAAAGAACACCTCTTCAATAATAAATGATGCTGGAAGAACTGAATAACCTCAAGTAAAAGACTGAAATTGGACCCACACCTGTCATCACTTACAAAAATTAACTCAAGATGGATAAAAGATTTAAATATATGGTTCGAAATGTCAAAAATCCAAGAACCAACTGTGGGAAAAACTCTTGAGGATGTCTGTCAGCTTGGGGAAGTTATGAAGAAGACACAGCAGTAATCACAATGAAAATAAACATGAGACTTAATTAAACTTAGAAGCTTTTGCATAGCTAAGGATACAATTAAGCAAATAAACAACCTTCAGAATGGGACAAAAATAGCTACACATTATGTATCTGACAGAGGTTTGATAACTAAGATCTACAGGGAACTCAATCACTAAAAAAAGAGAAAGAAATCCATCTATCACTGGGTAAGAAACATGAACAGAACCTTCTCTGAGGAAGATAAATGAATGGCTAAAAAAATTTGAAAAAATGCTCATCATTCCTAATAATCAGAGAAATGCAAATCAAAACCACTCTGAGATACACTTTACCCCAGTGAGAATAGACAACATCATAAAGTCCCAGAATTGCAGATGCTCGTGTGGTTGTGGAAAAAGAGGAACACTTTTACACTGTTACTGGGACTGCAAACTAATACAGCCTCTTTGTAAAGAAGTATGGAGAGTCCTTAAACAATTCAGATTAGATCTCCCATTTAACCCTGCAATCCCACTACTAGGCTTCTACCCAGAAGAAAAAAAAATTTTTTCATAAAGACATTTGTAGTAGAATGTTTATTACAGTTCAATTTGCAACCAACAAAATGTGGAAACAACCTAAATGCCCATTAATTCAGGAATTGATTAACAATCTGTGGTATACGTATATCAGGGATTACTATTCAGTCGTAAGAAAAGATACTTTACTGAGAAGAATATGCTCCATGCAGGTTAATACAGAAGATGTAAAGTCAAACTTCTGTATTAACCTGCATGGAGCATATTCTTCTCAGTAAAGTATCAAGTAAGGTGCCGGCCCCATTTACTGAAGGTGGCGGGTTCAAAATAGTCCGGCGTTGTAGTGGGCGCCTGTAGTCCCAGCTACTCGGGAGGCTGAGGCAAGAGAATCACCTAAGCCCAGGAGTTGGAGGTTGCTGTGAGCTGTGTGATGCCATACCACTCTATCGAGGGTAATAAAGTGAGACTCTGTCTCTACCAAAAAAATAAATAAATAAATAAAAGTGGAAAACCAAGTATCCAAAGTACTCAATTATATTATGAAGCCAGTGGACAAACTAACACACATTCACAATAAGAGACATAAGAGAAATCTTAATTCTATTCAATTTGGGGAGAGGAGGAATGAGGAAAGTGGAGGGAGGATTCGTGTGCTCCCACTTAAAGGGCCACAGGTAGGGGTGTATAAAACACGTTTTGGGTGTAGGACACAACTCCAAGAGAGACACTACCTGGCAAATTCAAAAATTGTTACCTGGTTGTTTGTACCCTCACAATAACCTGAAATTTGAAAAACAACTTTTGAAAATATCTTTGTTGACTGGATTTTAATTGCATGATGAAAAGTTAACTCAGATCAGTATTATTTTCATTGTTTTGTGGCATAATTAAATATACAATGTCTTACCTTTTCCTCAATAGACAACCAGTTTTTGTCTTCATTTGTCTAATAAGAAGTTCATTCCACATGTTTGAACTCTTTAACAAAAGCTTCTCCCATGATCATTTGATTTTTTTTTAATATATATATATATATTTTTTTTTTTTGTAGAGACAGAGTCTCACTTTATCGCCCTGGGTAGAGTGCCGTGGCGTCACACTGCTCACAGCAACCTCCAGCTCTTGGGCTTAAGTGATTCTCTTGCCTCAGCCTCCCGAGTAGCTGGGACTACAG
>CAUYON010025522.1:0-17930 GCA_963573935.1 Arctocebus calabarensis | reverse complement strand
GTCTTTATATAGTGATCAAGGAAATGCCATGAAGGATATCTGTAACGGTATGATCAAAATATTTCTGAATGTATATGAATCGTGCCCTGTGATTGCACCAATGTACATAATTATGATTCAATAAAATTATTAAAAAAAAATAAATAAAATACATATGATGAAAACCTTGAAGGAAATTGCTGATAAAATGGAAAAATATCAAAAGTACATCCCAAACCAGAATATATTAGGAGATGAATGCTAAGAAGAATATAAAAAGGATACAGCAGAGCTGAAGGAACTGAAGCAGTCATTTAGGGAACTTAAAGGTGCAGTAGAAAGTATCAACAACACATTAGACCATACAGAAGAAAGAATCTCAGAAGTAGAGGAGAAAGCTCTTGAGATAACTTAGGTAGTTAAAGAGGCATAAAAGAAGAGAGAGAAAGCAGACTGTTCACTGACAGAATTATGGAATTCTATGAAGCATTCAAACATATGAGGTATAGGTATCCCAGAAGGGGAAGAAGAATGCCACAGGAGAATGGAAGCCATACTAGAGAACATTATAAATGAAAATTTCCCAAATACCACCAAAAAGTCTGATATCCCTCTTTTGGAGGGATATTGGTTCCCTGGTCACCTCAACTCAAATAGAGCTTCCCCAAGACACATTGTGATGAATCTATCTAAAATCAAGATAAAAGAAAAGAATTTGCAAGCTGCCAGGAGTAAGCACCATCTGACTGACAGGGGAAAATCTTTCAGAGTGACTGTGTACTTCTCTAATGATACTTTCCAAGCCCGAAGACAATGGTCATTTAGCTTTAATCTACTTAAACAGAACAATTTAGAGACTAGAATTCTATATTCCAGTAAGCTAAGCTTTAAAATTGATACCAAAATGAAATCTTTTGCTGATATGCAAACAGTGAAGAAATTTGGCATAACAAAACTAGTTTTGCAAGAAAAATTTCAAACTGTTCCACATATTGACCATCACAATAGACCTTCAGCATTGTAAACACCCAGAAAGGAAAGAACCTAGCTTCCACAATTATGCAAAAGACAAAACTAAGCAGTGGACTTTCACAAAATAAGAGGAATTGCTACCACACTTATCAATTATCTCAATAAATGACAATGGCTTGAATTCCCCACTGAAGAGTAATAGATTGGCTGATTGGATTAAAAAACACAAGCCATCTATTATTGCGTTCAGGAAACATATCTCTGGTCAAAAGACAAATTAAAACTCAGAAAAGGGTTGGAGGTCAATTTTTCAGTCACACAGAATTCAGAAGAAAAGAGGGGTTGCAGTCTTAATTTCAGATACATGTGGCTTTATAGCAACTAAAGTAAAAATAGACAATGATGGTAACTTCATATTGGTCAAGGGAAAAATACAATAAGAAGACATTTCATTTCTAAATATGTATTCACCCAATGTATATGCTCCCAGATTCTTGAAACTGTCCTGGCTAGTCTGAGCAATATGATATCTTATAACACCATGATAACAGGGGACTTTGACACTCCTATCTCAGAGATGAACAGATTCTCTAAACAGAAATTAAACAAAGATATTAGATATTTAAATTACACCCTAGAATAACTGTGTTTGATGGACATATATACAACACTGCATCTCAAAGCCAAAAAATATACATTCTTCTCATTGTCCCATGGAACATTCTCCAAAATTGATCATATCCTAGGACACAAAAGAAACCTCAACAGCATCAAAATAATTGAAATTTTACCTTGCATATTCTTATAACATAAGGCACTAAAAGTGGAACTGAAAACCAAGGAAAACGTTCAATCTCATACAAAGGCATAGAAGTTAAACAACCTTATGCTGAATGACAGTTGGGTGTAGGAAGAAATAGAAAAGAAAATCATTAACTTCCTTGAGTATAACAACAATAAAGACACAAGCCACTGAAACCTGTGGGACAAGATGTTCTGAGCAAAACAAGTCCTGAGAGGAAATTTTATCACTTTAGAAGCCTACATTAGAAAAACAGAAAGAAAGCACATCAAGAAACTCACAAGTCATTTTATGGAATTGGAAAAAGAAGAAAAATTTAGGCCTACAGCCAGCAGAAGAAAAGAAATATTCAAAGTTTAATCAAAGATAAATGAAATTGAAAAAGATTCATTCAGATAATTAATGAAACAAGAACTTGCTTTTTGAAAAAACAAATATAATAGATAAAGCATTGGTCAGACTAACTAGAAATAAAAAAGTAAAATCTCTAGTAGCTTCAATCAAAAATGATAAAGGGAAAATAATACAATCAATGCCACAAAGATACAAAGATTATCTCTAAATGCTACCAGTAACTTTAGTCCAAGAAATTGGACAATGTGAAGGAAATGTATCAATATTCTGAATCACACCCTCTCCCTAGAATTAGCTGTGATGAAATTCATCTTCTGAACAGACCAATTTCAAGCACTGAGATCAAAGAAACAATAAAAAATCTCCCAAGAAAAAAATGCCCTGGTCCAGATGGCTTCACACCATAATTCTATCAAACCTTCAAAGAAGAGCTTATTCCTATCCTTTAGGAATTATTCCAAAAAGTTTAGGAGGAAGGAATCTTCCCCAACACCCTTTATGAAGCAAATATCACCCTTATACCAAAACCAGGAAAAGACCCAACTAAAAAGGATAATTTCAGATCAATTTCACTAGTGAACATAGATGCAAAAATTCTCAACAAAATCCTAGCCAATAGATTATAACTTATCATCAAAAACTCATACATCATGATCAAGTAATTTTCATCCCAGGCACGCAAAACTAATTTAACATACACAAGTCCACAAACATTATTTATCATTATCAACAAAAGCAAAACCAAAAAGCATATGATCCTCTTAATATGTGAAGAAAAAGCATTTAATAAAATCCAACACCATTTTCTAATTTGAACACTGAGGAGTATAGGCATAGGTGGCACATTTCTTAAACTGCTCAAAGCTATCCATGACAAACTCAAAGCTAACATTTTAGTCAATGGAGTAAAACTGAACATTTCTCCCCTTAGAACTGCAGCAAGACAAGTTTGTCCTCTGTCAGCATTACTATTCCACATAGTGCTAGAAGTTGTAGCCAACACAATTATGTAAGACAAGAAAATAAAGGACATCCGACTGGGAGCAGAGGAGGTCAAACTCTCCCTCTTTTCTGATGATATGGTCTTATACTTAGAGAAGCTGAAAGACTCAACCACAAATGTTTTGAAGTCATCAAAAAATACACAATTTCTCAGGATATTAAACCAATGTCCACAAGTCACTTTTCTTTGTATAAGCCAACAAAAGCCAAGATAAGAGATTAACTAAGGACACAACTCCCTTCACCATAGCTGCAAAGAAAATGAAATACTTAGGAATATACTTAACGAAAGAGGTGATGGACCTGGATAATGAAAAATATGAACCTCTAAGAGAGGAAATAGCAGAGGACTTTAAAAAATGGAAGAACATACCATGCGCATGGCTAGGAAGAATTGACATTGTTAAAATGTCTATACTTCCCAGGAAAATCTACCAATTAAACACCATCCGTATTAAAATATCAACATCCAATTTTCAAGACTTGGACAAAATGATTCTGCATTTTCTATGGAACCAGGAAAAAACTCATATAGATAAGGTAGTTCTTAGTAATAAAAACAGAGCCAGGATTAGCGACATTCCAGATTTTAGGCTGCACTACAAGGCCATACAGGTCAGGGCAGCATGTTACTGGAACAAAAATAGAGACATAGACATTTAGAATCGAATAGAAAACCAGGAAATGAAACCTATAACTTACAACCACCTAAA
The DNA here is from genome assembly GCA_963573935.1 of Arctocebus calabarensis. Classification (NCBI taxonomy): domain Eukaryota; kingdom Metazoa; phylum Chordata; class Mammalia; order Primates; family Lorisidae; genus Arctocebus; species Arctocebus calabarensis. The sequence goes on along the minus strand of CAUYON010025522.1, from coordinate 14,108 downwards.
CTTCAAGAAACCAAACAAGAACATCCACTGGGAGAAAGACTCCCTATGCAATAAATGGTGCTGGGAGAACTGGATATTCACATGTAAAAGAGTGAAACTGGACCCTCACATTTCTCCACTCACTAAAATTGATTAAATATGGATAAAGAACTTAAATTTAAGTCATTAAATGATAAAAATCTTCAAAGAAAGAATAGGAAAAACACTGGAAGATATGGGTCTGGGGAAAGATTTCATGAAGAAGAAGCCATGGCAAAACCAACAACAGCAAAAACAAACAAATGAGATTTAATTAAAGTGAAAAGCTCTGTACAACCAAGGAGACAACAACCAAAACAAATAGACAACCTACCGAATGGGAAAGGATGTTTGCATATTTTGAATCAGACAAAAGCTTAATAACTAGGATCTATACAGACCTTAAATTAATCCATGAGAAAAAATTCCAACAATCCCGTACATCAATGGGGAAGAGAGATGAACAGAATCTTTTCTAAAGAAGACAGACAATAGCAGCCTCTTGGTTCATCGAGTAGGGCACCAGCCACATATACCAAAGGTGGCAGTTTCAAACTTGGCCTCAGCCGAACTGCAAAACAGAAAAATAGCCAGGCGTTTTGGCAAGTGCCTGTAGTCCCAGCTACTTGGGAGGTTGAGGTAAGACAATCGCATAAGCCCAGGAGTAGGAGGTTGTTATGAGCTGTGTGATGCCATGGCACTCTACTTAGAGCAATAAAGTGAGACTCTGTCTCTACCAAAAAAAAAAAAAAAAAAAAGAAGAAGACAGACAAATGTCTAGCAAAAATGCTCATTGTCCCTAATTATTAGAGAAATGCAAATTAAAACTACCATGAGTTATCTAACTCCAGCGAGAATGGCCCATATGATAAAAATCTCAAAACTGCCAATGCTGCTATGGATGTGCAGAGAAAGGAACACTTTCACACTGATGGTGGGACTGAAAACTCATACAACCTTTTTGGAAGGAAGTTTGGAGAAACCTCAAAGAACTCAACTTAGACTTACCATTTGATCCTGCAATCCCATTACTGGGCATCTATCCAGAAGGAAATAAAATATTTTATTACAAATAAACTTGTACTTTACAACTTGAGTTGTAAAATGGCAACTCAATTTACAATTTCTGAAATGTGGAAACAGACTAAATGCCCCTCAACCCAGGAATGAATTGTCAAGCTGTGGTATATACATACCATGGAATACTATTCATCCATTAAAAAGGGAGATTTTGCAGCATTTCTATTAACCTGGATGGAGGTGGAACACATTATTCTTAGTGAAGAATCATAGGAATGGAGAAGCATGAATCCTATGTATTCAACTTTGATATAAGAACAATTAATGAACATTAATGACGTGGTGGGGCATTGGGGAAGGGAAGAGAAGACAGAGCTAGAAGAAGAGAGGTGGTGAGGGAAAGTAAAAGAAAAAAGAAAAGAAAATAGTGACTAATTCTCACATGAATTGAACTTAATTTTGACCAAACTACATTACTTGAACATAAACTTTTAATTCAACTTGTTAATATGTTGTTTAGGGTATTGCATCCTCATTTAAAAGTGAAATATGTGTGCATATTTTATAATAATATAACTTTTCTAATTTTAATATATAGTTTATCCGGAAGTAGAATGATTTTGAAGGATTTCTTCTTTTTCTTTTGTCTACAAGATTTGGCATGGTCTCTTTTTTACAATTATGTTTTCTTTTTATTTATAAATTTTGGTTGTCTTATTTTGATACTTGAAAGAAAATAAGAAGAATTTAACTGATAAGTCCATACTGAACCTCAGAGTCAAAGAATTCTATGATAGACATGCTCTTTTCTGACAATGGAATGTTACTTTTGTTGCATCATTATTATTGCTCAATAAAAAATAAATTAAAAAATAACAACTTTATTCAGATATAAGTCACACACTCCACAATTCACCCAGTATAGAATTAAAAACTACTCAAAATTTCCAGTAGTGTCCTCCATACTTGCAGTTATGTATGATGGTCCTAGGAAATATCAGCCTACTTGGAAAGTACGAACATTCTTGAACTCTGAGACAGGTGTGTCCAAACTTTTAGCTTCTTGGCCACATAGGAAGGAGAAGAGTTATGTGGAAGCACACATTGAATACACAATCACTAATGAAACCTGATGAGCAACAAAATGATCCTTGTGTAATTGTGGTGATATCTGCCACCATGGATATACAAAATAGTCCTGACATAATCCTTATGTGTCACCAGGGTCTGAAAATTGGACACTCTTCAAAGCCCCTGATAAGGTCACTTCTTAAGTAAAGCTCAGTGAATTTTTCCCCACATGACTACAATATTTGGTTGCTCTGGGAGGCAAAAGTGGGCTCATACCCCGAGCTCAGGGGTTGGAGACAAGGCTAAGCATCAGCAAGATACCCTGAGTCCCGATGAAACACCCAGTTTGTACTCAACTAGAAAAAGTTATCAAAGGTTTTGACACTTCCCTTTAGTTACTGTTCCTCCAGGGGATGAAGCAGGAGGACCCCTTTAACCCAAGAGTTGGATGTGGCTGTGTGTTAGGCTGATGCCATGACACTCTAGCAGGGGCAAAAGAGTAAGAATGCATCTTATGAAAAATAAGTAAAGAAAGAAAGGAATAAAATTTGCTAGGCACAGTTTCCAAGAACTGAAGTACAAGGAGAGGTCAGTACCACATGAAATATGGGACTACATAAAGGAAGAGATTTATTGTTCACCCTGGGGGGCGGGAAATGAGTCAGGAAAAGCGGGTTTTGGATTCGTTCATTAGTATATTGCCAGTTGATCTGATGGGTAGGTGTCCTCCAGAGATGTATGGTCCCCGGGCTTGAACTAACTGGGGCAAGTGAATATTGGCCCAGATTGAAGGACCCCAAAAGAAGAGGTGGAGGGTATACTCTGGATTTTTTAGTGTGCATATGAAAAGCCTGTTTTGAGTCAAGAATTCACTGTGTGTGCAGTTTCCAGGGACTATAAGAATCTAGGATATCAAAGGGTTAGAATTATGTAAAATCCAAAGGGTTGATTAATAGAGGTTGTAGGAAACAAATTTCCCTATGACAGAATAGTTTCTTTAGTTGACATATAATCTAGAGTAAAAATTTCAATTCTAGATCCATGAACAAAAGTAAAAATAAAGTGTAAGTTCCTACCAATGATTTTCTCCATTTATGTATTGAGACAGAGTCTTGTTTTCTTGCCCTGGTATCATAGCTCACAATAAACTTCAAGTGTAGTCATCAAGTGAACCTATTCCCTCAACTGGAACTCCAGGTATCTGTATAATATCTGGTCATTTTTATTTTTCAGAGATGGGGATCTCACTAATGCTCAGGCTGGTTTCCAGTTTAGAAAATTAGACAATTCAACTGACCAGGCTTCACAAACTGCCCAGATGACAGACGTGGAGCACCACCACTGGCTACCAACCATAGTTTGCAAAATATCCCAATTTCAAGGAATGGAGTAGTGGCTCACAAATGTAATGGTAACATTATGGGTGGCAGTAGCGCGTGATCCAAAGTAACTGGGCATTGTGGGGGAGCACCTGGTCTCCCCAATGCTCAGGAGGCTAAAACAATAGGATCTGTTTAGCCCAAGATTTGAGAATGTGGTTAGCTATGATAAATTCAAAGCATGCTACAAAGGGGGAAAGAGTCCATGTCTCAGGGAAAAATAAAATGACAAATGCGGTAGGATGGAACAATGAGCCTTCCGTGTCAATTCATGTGTGTGATCAGGGACATAGGGTTGACTGTCTCTCAAGTACTCTCAAGATCTGAGTACTTCTTATGTTGTATGCCCTTTGAGTACCTCAAGTTTTGGAAAATATAGTCAAGTAGCTTCACTAAAATAAGTAGTTCACTCTTTGAAAGTGTACTATTCTGTTTTTCTTACTATAGCCACAGAATTGTACAGCTATCATCACAATCTAATTTTAGAACTTTGTCTTCTGCCCCTACATCAGGAGCAACAATACTTATTATAAGTCACTTTCATTTTGAACACAAATCTCCCACACCTATCCCCTACTCTGAGCAGACAAATGGCTTTGTATTGATGTTTTCTTCTGAGTTCAGTCATGCTCTGTGTGGTCTTTTGCAAGTGACCGTGTTCCTTTATCATAATGATTTTAAGGTTAGCTCCTGTTGTAATATAAATGTGCATTTCTTTCCTTTTGATTGTTGAAAAATATTCCATCCTGTGAATATAGCACGTTATATATATCCACTCATCTGTAAATCCCATTAGTTGTCCTGAAGACTTGACCTTCTCATATAAGATTTGTTGTTGCTGTTGCAGTTTGGCTGGGGCTGGATTTGAACCTGCCACCATCAGTATAAGGGTCTGGTGCCCTACTTACTGAGCAACAGGAGCCTCCCCTCAGCAGTTTCTGAATTTCCACCAGTCGCAGGGAGACCTGAGCCTCTGTCCAATGCTGAGATTAACTTTCTCAGATCCATGCCAAACACCTTCCCCTCTGTGTCATTCTGCACTGTTACTGGATTCACAGATACAGTGTAGCTGTGCTGCCATCATCTATGCAATGCCCAGGTCTAGCCAAAAAGTTTGGATATTCTTGTCTCTGCCACCAGGCAAGGGGAGAAATGGTAGACTGGAAGTTCAAGATTGCAGGGAAAATATTTGCTCAAATTTCCTGCCAGACAAGGGAATTCCTAGGCTCACAGCAGGGACTCTCAGGAGAAGGAGTCCCAGCTGCACCAAGTCTCTCCAGTGGGGTGAAAGAAGAGAAGCTCAGGTCACTGTTCACTAGTAGAGATCCCACAGCAAGTAAGCTACTCTTCTCTTGGGTGAAGGGATGGACACACGTCTTCTTTGGGATAATCTCTGTACCTTAAATTAATTTCCTTTGATTCACAGCTTGCCTCCAGAGAAAAGACGTGCAATTATCTGTAACTTCCCCCAGCTCAGCTCCCACTCTTTAGCTTTGTTGTGTTCTTTCCAGCTGTTATTGCTACCTCTGGATTGGAGCTTTTGTTGAATGCTGGCTCCAGGCAGTCATCCTCCCCCACTCCCTCTGGTTCTTATTCAATGCAAAAATTGGAGTTAGGCAAAATAGCCAACCCGAGGATTTAGCAAAACACAAGACACGTTGAAACAAAATGAACAAATAAACGAACAATAAAGCTGGTGTTCCAGGAGAGCTGAGCTAAACCTTTATCCCTTCCACCATAATGCTCCACCATCTAGACCCTGCCAAACTGTTGATTTCATGATCTCAAAAATCCTTTGCAGGCAGGTTTCGCAAACTCCCTGCAACAGTTTACATAAAGTTCAGGGTATTGTGGACTAGTTTTGGGTGCAGGATGGGTGCCCACAGGAGAGACTCAAATCACCACACCTGGCCTGTGGGAAAAGGTGGATATGGCAGTCAAAATATGTTCAAAAAGTTGAATATAAGTTGAAAGTTCAAAATATGTTTCCTTCCTATGCAGGATCCTTTTCCCCTGATTGTGGTTCCGGCCACCTAGCACTGGCGATACTGCTCCAAATAACTCCCCTTTCTGGCCACAAAAGTCCTTTGGACTCCTAGTTCAGGAGTCCACACTTCACCCATCTTCCCACACAACACCTAGTTTCCCCAGGAATTGGTAATTATAGTCCTCCATGGGGGAGGGGCTGGTAGCTTCCTCTGCTGCTCACTGCAGCTTCAACAGGAGCCCATAAATTTTTCTGGCAGACTCAACAACTCTGGATTATATTCCAAGTCCAGCAATTCACCACTTCACTGAACACCCCAAACAGCCTATCTACACTAATATTACATGCTGTGAAAGATCTACTCCACTCACTCTCACCTGTTGTTCTGGGAGAGCTGAGCTTAATGTCTATCCCTTTTCCCAATATGCTCCACCTCCTAATCTATAGATTCCATGTAATTCCTATTAAACTACCTCTGACATATATTAAAGATCTGGAACAATTAGTACTTCATTTTCTATGGAAACAGAAAAAACCTTGAATAGCAAAAACATTAATTAGAAAAAAAAATCAGGAGATATCAAGCTACCAGACTTCAGATTATACTATAAATCTATAGTGATCAAGACAGCATGGAACTGGCACAAAAATATAGGGGTAGATGTATGGAACAGAATTTAAAGCCAATAAATGAATGCAGACACTTGTCATCATTTGATCTTTGATAATCCTATGACAAGTACAACTTGGGGGAAGATACCCCATTTAAACAATGGTTCTGGGTGACTTGGCTGTTGAGTTGCACAGGACAGAAACTGGACTCACACCTTTTGCCTCTATCACAAATTGACTCTCACTAGTTAAAAGTCTTAAACATAAGACATGAAACTACAAAAATTCTTGGAGAAAGTACAGGGAAAGCACTTGGAAAAAATGGCCTAGGAGAATACTTTATGAGGAAGACCCCTGAGCAATTGAAGCAGCATGAAAAATACATTACTACAATCTCATCAAACTAAAAAGCTTCTGCACAGCCAAGAACACCATCAGTAAAGCAAATAGACAGCCCTGAGAATGGGAGAGGATTTTTGCAAATTATATTTCTGACAAAGACCTAATAAGCAGAATCCTTGAAAACTCAAAATTATTAATAAGACCAAGTGATATCATTTTATTGTGGGCAAGAGACATGAACAGAAACCTCTGCTGAAGATAGGCACAAGGTCTACAGATGCATGAATAAGTGCTAATCATCTGTAATCATAAGAGAAATGCAAACCCAAACCACTTTGAGATATCATCTAATTCCAATAAGAGTATCCCACATCACAAAATCCCAAAACTACAGACCTTGGTGTGGATATCAAGAAAAGGGAGCAATTGTGCACTGCTGGTGGGAATGCAAGCTACTACATTGCATCTAAAAGAAGACCTGCCATTTGATCCAGCAATTCTTCTACTAGGTGTATATCCAAAGGAAAAAAAAAAAGTCCATTTGCAACAAAGATATATGCATCATATTGTACATTGCAGCTCAGTTCATAATAGCCAGACTTGAAAGAAGCCCACGTGCCCATCAACCCATTCATGGATCAATAAATTGTGGTATATATTATAACATGGAATAATATGCAGCATTAAAAAAAGATGGAGGCTTTAGCTCTTTTATGTTTACATACATGGAACTGGGTAATATTCTTCTTTGTAACGTATCCAAGGAATGTCAAAAAAAAAAAATCCAATGTAATCAGAACTACTATAAAACCCATTTATAATCACTCAAACTTTCACATGAGAGGTGAGTCACAACTATACCTGAGGATGAAGGAGGGAAGGGGAGGGGTATGTTAAGGGAGGGAATGCTTTGAGAGAGGGAGACTTAATAGTAGACCCTCACCTATGAAGCACATTTCAAGGGTAAAAGTCAAATCTATCAATAACTGAACACAAATAAGTTAACATGGTGATTAAGTAAATGAGGTGAAACTATGATTAATTAGTAAGATATACCAGAGGTCCTCAAACTATGCCCTGTGGGCCACTTGTGGCCTGCCAAGGTCATTTATCTGGCTGGATGTTTTTCCTGCCTGTGCCTGTCCTGGTTAGCAGCTGACTCTTCCTGGGCCACAATTCATATGTGTGGAATGTGTGCCACACTCTCGGGCTTCCCTCCTTCTCTCTGTCTCTCTCCACTGGGTGTTTTTGCTGTCCTGCTTAGCAGCAGACTCATCCCAGGCCACAGTGCGCATGTGAGGAATGTTCACTGCACTCTCTGACTCCCCTCCTTCTCTCTGTATCTCAACTCCTCCTCTCAGTCTCGGATGAGACTGAGACTCTTGATTGGAGGAGTCATGAGCTTGCCTGTGCAGAGTGCCACTGCCTGAGGACTGAGGTAAGAACAAGTAATTTTTTTTTTTTTAAGTTAGGAGGTGTTTGTTTTTTTTTTTTGTAGTTAGCAGGGCCTATTTTTGTTGTTGTTAAGGGGGGCCTTTTTTTTCCCCTGACTTTTGTGGGTCTTTTTTTTTTTTTTTTTTTTTGCAGTTATTGGATTGGTCAGGGCTGGGTTTGAACCCACCACTTCCAGTATATGGGACTGGTGCCCTACTCCTTTGAGCCACAGGCAATGCCCCCATTTTTTTTTTTTTACTTCAAAATAAAATATGTGCAGTGTGCATAGGAATTTTTTCATAGATTTTTTTAAACTATAGTCCAGCCTTCAAACAGTCTGAGAGACAGTGAGCTGGCCCTTGTTTAAAAAGTTTGAGGACCCCTGATATAAGTACTCCAATTTGTAGAAATAATCAACACAATGAATCCCACAAAGGCATAAAGGTATTCATGATCTATGTATATATGACTTAATAAAAAAATAGACAAAAAATGAAAAGAATGGAGAGAACAAGCAAATGAGAGAGAGAGAATTGGAGGAAGGAAATATAAAGTGAAGGAGGGGAAAAGGGAGGGAGTACAAAGGGAAACAAAGACAGAAAAAATGACCAAACTTGGTGGCTCTCACCTATAGTTGTAGCCCTCTGGCAGGCTGAGATGAGTAGAGTTCTTGAAGGAGGGTGTGCTGAGAACAAACAGAACAAGACTCAGACCCTGTCTGCAAAAAATGTGAAAAATTATCTAGGCATTGTAACAGGCACATGTAATCCTATCCACGTGGGTGTCTCAGGCAGGAGGATTACCTAAAACCTGGAGTTGGAGGTTACCAGGATTTAGGCTGAGGCCAACAAAGACTAGCCTTGACCACATATGGAAACTGTATCTCAAATATACCCATACAAACCCAGGCAAAGACAAACTGACAAACCAACAAACAAGGATTTTCATCATCTAAAAAGACCAGAATTACCTTGATTGTTCAAGTAAAGCAGACATGCTTAAGACCTGGGAAAGTATGACCAAATTGAGGCTGTAGGCAGACTAGTAAATTTGTAAGCTACTCTCAAATGGATACTTTGGGGTGGGTGTCAAATAAATCCTTTAAATAGCATCACACAGGGTGTGCCTATTGCTCAGTGTGTAGGGTGCCAGCCCCATTAATGAGGGTGGTAAGTTTGAACCCGGCCCAGGGCATTCTGCCAAAAACTATGGCTGGGTGTTTTGTGTGCCTGGCCCCTGTAGTCCAAGCTACTCACAAGGCTGAGGCAAAAGAATTGCCTAAGCACAGGAGTTAGAGGTTGGTCTGAGCTAGGATGCCATGGCACTCTACAAAGGAAGACAAAGTGAAACTCTGCCTAAAAAAAAAATACAAAATACAAATAGCATCCTACTTAAATGACTCCTAGCATTTTTGTCACCTGTGATGCAGATTGAGTCAAACTGCTGTACAAAATCTCAACTGTTGTGTCAGCCTTGTGTAGGAAATGTCATCTGCTAATAGAATCAATAAGGCGCAAATGGGAGATCACATCTCTTTTTGCGAATGGAGAGCTAAGAAGTGTCCTTCTTACTAAATCTTGAGGAACAACAGCTTAAATGAGCAGAAAAGGGCACTTAGTGTCTTTAGCCAGAAGCCTGAATCCCAAGATATTACAGGATGAAGTCACCACATGAAGACAGTGGATGACATCACAATGGGTGTTGCACTGGGTTACCATATTTAAATTTAACCTTATTCCTGGTAAGCATGTATGTAGTGGCTATCTAGGTTTGGCATTGGGCTAAAACTGTTAAAAAGAGTGGGGTTCTTTTCTACACAATCAATTCCTACTTTCTAAAGTTTCTTTGTATCTATGCTCAAGGGACTCAACAACCCTTTCTTTCCTTTGTAAGCTAATACGAGTGTTTATACCAAGTACTTTCCTGGGGTGTTAGAGACCAAGAACAAGAGCTCAAAGACCAGACAGTGATTTCACATACCTGACAGGTATGTCACAAAATTTTCAGTTCTACTTTTTGTGATGTTTTAATTTTTTCTCTACTATAGGCTTGTTTGGCACAGTAAGTGTCTCACTGAAGGTCCTCTCTCGAAATCTGGTTAGGCAATCTGTCCAGTAGTGTACTCCATACCTGCCATTATTTATGATGATGATGGGAAATAAAAGACTATCTGGAAAGTTCCAACATTCCTGACCTCCATAACAGGTGTGTCCAAACTTTTGGCTTCTTGACCACATAGGAAGTAGAAGAGTTATTTTAGGCCTCACATTCAATACACAATAACTAACAAAACCTGATGAGAAAAATAGAGATGTGTGCACAATTGTTGTGCTATCTGCCACGAAGCATATAGAAAACAGTCCTGACATAATCCCTATGTGTCACAGGGTACTGAGGATTAAATATTCCTCAAAGCCCTGATAAGGTCATATTTTAAATAGAGTTAAATGACTTTTCCCACAAATGACTATAATATTTCAGTGCTTGGGGAAGCCAAGGTGGCCAGATCCCCTGAGCTCAGGAGTTAGAGATAAGGCTGAGAAACTGCAAGATAACCTCAGTCCCAAGAACACACACAGTTTGTACTAAAATAGAAAAAGTTGTCAAGAGTTCTGGCCCTTGCCTTTAGCTCCAGCTACTCCACAGGCTGATGCAGGAGGATCCTTTCAACACAAGAGTTGGATGCTGCTGTGTGGTAGAATGATGCCTTAACATTCTAGCCTGGGAAACAGAGTGAGGGTCTGTTTCATGAAAAATAATAAAAGAAGGAAAGAAAGAAAGAAAATTTGCTAGGCACACTTTCTAAGAGCCAAAGCATGAGGAGTTGTAGGAGACAGATGGAATATCGGACTACATAAAGGAGGAGGTTATTTGTGACTCCTGGGGGAGGGGTGAAATGAGTCTGGACAAGCAGTTTTGAGATTGGTTAATTAGGATATTGCCAGTTGATCTGACGGGTAGTGGTTGTCCCCAAATATCTGGTACCTGGCTCGGATTGACTGGGGCAAGGTAACATTGGCTCCGATTGAAGGAGACCAAGAGACGAGGTGGAGGGTTTACTCTGAATTTTTTACTGTGAATATGAAAAACCTGTATGGAGTCAAGAATTCACTGTGTGGGCAGTTTCCAGTGACTACAAGAAACTATCAAAGGGATATCAAAGGGTCAGAGTCACATAAAATCCAAAGATTGATTAATAGACGGTGTAGGATAAACATTTCCCAATGGGAGAATCACTTCTCTAGCTGACATCTAATCTAGGGGGGAAATTTCAACACTACAATGGTGGTCAATTGTAAAAATGAGGGTAAGTTCCCAGTCAATGGTTTTCCTCATTTATGTATCCTGACAGAGTCTCATTTTGTTGTCCTCAGTAGAGCACCTTGTATCATAGCTCACAGCAAGCTTCAAGTGTTGCCATCAAGAGAACCTCTTCCCTCAGCTGGGAATCTAGGCATATGAATACAATCTGGCCATTTTTTATTCTTCACAGGTGGGAATCTCACTAGTGCTCGGACTAGTCTCCAATTCAGAAACACAGACAATCCAACTGACTGGTCCTTCCAAAATGCCAGATGACAGGCATGAAACACTACTGCGGGCCACCAACCATAGTTGGAATAGTATCCCAACTTCAAGGTCTGGAGTGCAGTAATGCTAACACTCTGGTAGGCAGAAGCACGTGGTCCAAAGTAACTGGGTCCTGTGGAGGCAGAGGGTATGTGGACTCCCAGATGCTCAGGAGGCTGAGGCAATATGACCTGTTGAGGCCAGAAGTTTGACATTATACTTAGCTCTGATGATGTTGGGGGCACTCTACCAAGGAGAAGGAGTCACTCTCTGTCTCAAGGGAAAAGAATGACTACTGCGGCAGGATAGAACAATGTGCCTTCCATGTTAATTCATGGTAACTTGTGTGTGAGAAGGGAGATAGGGTTGAATGTCTCTCAAGTCCTCTCACCTACTTCATCAAGTAGCTTCATTGAAATAAGTAGTTCACCCTTTGAAAGTGTACAATTCTATCTCTCATCGTATACTCACACAATTGCACAGCTATCATCACAATCTAATTTTAGAACTTTGTCTCTTCCCCCTACTGCAAGAATGTCAATACCTACTTGCAATCACTTTCATCTTCCCCATCAATCAATTCTTTCCCCTTGCACCCTATTCCTAGGAGACAATTGTTCTTGTCTTGATGTTTTCCTCTGAGTTCAGGAATGATCCGTATGGTTTTTTGAAAGTGGCTTTGTTCCCTTATTATAATGATTTGTGTGTGTGTGTGTGTGTGTGTGTGTGTGTGTGAGGGGTAGGGAACAGCAAGAAGCTTTCGCCCTGGGTAGAGTTTTGTGCCATTTCAGTTCACAGCAACCTCCAACTCCTGGGCTCAAGTGATTCTCCTACTTCCACCTCCCAATTAGCTGGCACTACAGGCTGCTGCCACAACACCAGTCTATTTTTTGGTTTCAGCCGTAATTTTTATTTGGTGTACCCTGTCTAGATTTGAACCAGCTAGTTCAGGTGTATGTGGCTGGCACCTTAGCAGCTTGAGCCACAGGCGCCAAACTGTGATTTAAGGTTGAATCCTGTTATAACATAAATTTGAATTTTATTCATTTTGATTGTTCAAAAACTTTCCATCATTTGAATTAGCACGTTATATGTATACAATCATTTGTAAATCCCATTAGTGGTCCTGAATGTGTTCCCTTCTCATCTAAGATTTTTAAATGGTTTTAACAATAAGATATGTTCCCTTTGTCTAAATCCTTTTCTTTATCCCTTGAGTGGACCATGTGGTTTTTACTATTGTTTCTATTAATGTAGCATGTTCTATTAGTTGATTTTCCCATATTGAACTATACTGGCAATCCCAGTAATAAATCCCATGTGGGATACATATTGTATGCTACCATTATTTTCTTGCACCTATACAGTATATCTCTTATAGATTTGATACTGTGTTTCCTCCTTTTCCCCAGAAAATACATTGGTACAATCAGCTCAAGGAAATGCAAGCTGCTAACCTCAAGGGATCTTCCTGAGTTTATGCTTTGAGGATCTGGGAGTACAGAAATATACCGCCACTGCTGGAGAACTTTTGCACTTATTTCTCAGAAAAATGGTGTCTTACTATTTTGCTCAATCTTGTTTGAAACCCCTTAGCTTCCTGTGATCTTTCTGCCTTGGCCTCTGAAATTGCTGAGATTATAGTTTTAAGCTATGGTGCTCATCCATGCTTATGTTTTGGTGATTTTTTCCCTACTTTCTTCATATATAATAGCCCATAGATTAAAAAATTACAATTCTAATCAGACATAATTTACAAAATTAACAATTCACCCATTTAAAGTATAGAGTTCAAGACTACACATTCAGGGATCACTTGTATTATTTGTTTATTTCTTACCATTTAAGACTCCCTTAAGGTGTAGAGCAGAGTGATAGAGGAAGGAAAGGAATGAAGGAAATGATTGAATGGATAGAAAAAGCAAATGAGAGGGAGAGAATTGGAGGAAGGAATGAGATAGTGATGTAGAGGTGAAGGGAGGGAGGGAGGGAAATAAAGAAAGAGAAAATGACGAAACTTGGTGGCGCACACCTATAATCTTAGCCCTCTGGCATGCTGAGATGAGTGGAGTTCTTGAAGGACAGTTTGCTGAAAACTGACCGGGCAAGACTTACACCCTGTCTCCTCAAAATAGTGAAAACTTTTCTAGGCATTGTGACATGCATCTGTATTCATAGACACATGGGAGTCTCAGACAGGAGTATTGCCTCAATCCTGGAGTTTTATGTTGCTATGATTTAGGCTGAGGCCACGAAAGACTAGCCCGGGCCAAATACAGAAAATGTATCTCAAAAATACCTTTAAAGAGAGAGTGCTGGAAGATGGTGGCAGAGACGGTCCCATAGCCCATCTCTCCCCGGTCAGCAGTTGAGAGGGTGTGAGCTCTAGATCTTTCCCCGTGTGAACTATTGGAGTGGACGGGCAGCTGGTGAGACACAGAGATAGGGAGGATTGACGCATTTGAAATATAGTTCTTAACCGTGGAAAATATTGCAAACCATTTCCCCCTGCACAGTGGAGGGGCAGCAGGCCGCTCCCACAGGGAGGACAGCAGGTCCCAACCCACAAGCTCTAATCGGAGAAAATTCCACTAAAACATGGAACTCAGAGTTTAATGATCAGAAAGGGACGCTGCTGGCAAGCACGGAGACCCGGGCAGCCCTGGCGTGAGCCA
>CAUYON010025521.1:0-28000 GCA_963573935.1 Arctocebus calabarensis | reverse complement strand
CAGTGGGCTGTGGACTCCTCCTCCTCCTCTCCCCCTCCCCCAGTGGGCTGTGGACTCCTCCTCCACCTCTCCCCCTCCCCCAGTGGGCTGTGGACTCCTCCTCCACCTCTCCCCCTCCCCCAGTGGGCTGTGGACTCCTCCTCCTCCACTCCCCCTCCCCCAGTGGGCTGTGGACTCCTCCTCCTCCTCTCCCCCTCCCCCAGTGGGCTGTGGACTCCTCCTCCACCTCTCCCCCTCCCCCAGTGGGCTGTGGATGCCTCCTCCTCTGCTCCTGGGGCAGGCACATGACATTCTTTTTCAGTTGATCCCATAATACCTCCTCATAGTAGTGCTGGGTAAAGGGTTATTAATTAAATATGGGTTAATTACCAAAAAAAGTGACTAATAAAAGCTTTTCAATGCTTTGGGTATTTTTGCCCTTTGCCTGGAACTCCTGTTTCAGTGATCCCCCGTCCGTGGCCCTCTGACCACCTGCTGAGTGGACCAGTGGTCTACTCGGGTGTGACAACCCTCACTATTCCTGCACTTTCCCTGAAGAGCAGGGACTCCCTCAGACAGAGGACAGGGCAGAGAGAGCTATTCCTGGAGCTCACTGGCCTCACCAAACCCCGTCTCCTCACCCGGTGACAGCCTGTGTGACGTAGTCACCGCTGTGCGTGACATCTGATCTGTGCAGGTCGCAGCACCCGGCCAGCACCAGGTTGCAGCCTCTTCAGCTCCTTCCATTGCTCACAACTCGGCTCAGCTTCAGGGAAAACAGCCACTCCCCCACATAGCCGCGATTCAAGCACAGTTTGCGGTATATTCCTTTAGGGGACAAACTCAGACACATTAATACCCCAGGCTCAGCCTCTATGTAGACTTGAAAGGGATTTCTATCATAGACACTTGGAAGAATTAGATCCCATACTATGAGCATGAAAGAAATAAAACGAATCCAAAAGCAGTCCACACGTAACCAGGGACAGGGAGGGGCAGGGTGGTGACTGATTCAGAGGAGGGAGGCCGCCCCACAGACAGGCAGGGCTCACAGCTGCCTTCGGAGGGTGGAGGTGAGTCCCTGTTAAGGAGAGGAAGGCAGAGCCCAGAGTGAGTGGGAGGGCCAGGGAAATGATCGAAGGCATCAGAATAGAGAATATTTGAACCGCACCAGTCTAGTTTTGATTCTCAATGAAATCACCATGGAGCTTGTCCCATCTAGAGGTGCCTGAGGTTTCTCCCTGCCCCCCTGAATCAGCACCAGCTGTGAGGGACCCTCTGTTTCTAAAGCTCCCCTGTGATTATAAGGCTGCCTTATAAGAATTTCTGCACTACATTATGAGCGTGCCTCAGCTTGATTTTGGTTTGTATGTGCATCAGCTGGGGAGCTCATTAAGCAGCAGATTCTCCAACCCCAGAGTCCCGAGGAGTTAACTCTGGGAGGAGCCTGAGGTCCCTCGGAGTATTCATTCATTTACGAAGCTCTGCTCCCGATTTGATACGGATGACCCAAGGAAAATCACCACCCCAAGAGTGAGGAATGCTCCCCGTTACCCCGTGGGCAGATTAAGAACATCTACCAGCGCTCTGCCGGAAAAGGAGGGGCACAAAATGGGAAGAGAAGGATAAGAAAATAAAGAATTTGATATTTGACATTCCAAAATAATCTCAACAATTTATCTTGTCCAACTTTTACTTATATTTTGATGTAGAATTTTCTCCTAATAACAAGGGGTTGGTACAGTAATCTTTTCAGAGCCCGGGGCCTCTAAAGCTCTCACATGTCTCTGTCATGACAGTTCTGCCCCAAACGTGCAGGCCGCTCCTCTTCCGTAAGCCGTTAAGAGTATAAGCCTCGACCTTTGGATTCAGTAGTCTTGAAGGCAGAAAGTCACACTTTGTGGTCTTGATTTACTATTTTTGGTAAATCAGATCTTCATTAAAGAGGGAAGGCACTGGTCTGTTCAGAGGGAGATACATCTTTTAGTAGAAAATATTGTCTGGCTGAAGGCCTTCGGCTCATTAAGTTTCCAAGTTTACACCTCTCTTACAGAGACCAAAAAAAGGCTAGCTGGTCGACACCACAGCACAAGAATCGGTACCTTGGGCAATGACTTGCTGCCAACATAAAGCACCTGCTGAAGGCCCAGGGCGAGTTAAAAGTAGAACTCTCCTTCCCAGACCCACTGGGACCCCAGTCCAGGGAGCCTCCATCTCTGTAGCCTGATAACATGCAGGTCGCACCTAGAGCTGGGAGGGAGGGCGTTGTTCTGCTTTAAATTTTAAAACAGATTTCCCAAATGGTCACAATTCCTATTCCTGACATT
The DNA here is from genome assembly GCA_963573935.1 of Arctocebus calabarensis. Lineage (NCBI taxonomy): Eukaryota > Metazoa > Chordata > Mammalia > Primates > Lorisidae > Arctocebus > Arctocebus calabarensis. The sequence goes on along the minus strand of CAUYON010025521.1, from coordinate 25,694 downwards.
TAAACAGATTTCCCAAATGGTCACAATTCCTATTCCTGACATGTTTTGCTTCTAACTAGCGAGCACCTTACCATTAATGAGAATGATTTTGAGCCAATTCAGAATCCTAAGATTGAATCAAATTCCTATATTACTTAGTTTAGCAAATTACTAGGAAGCCAGCAGTGATCGGCCTGAAGTTACCACTGTGATGAGCGCCTCTTTTCCACCCCTGGACAAGTTGACAGCCCAAACCCCTGAGCATCGGGCGACCCCTTCCCCACCTTCCTTCCCCTCTCACAGTGGGGACGTGGCTGAACACCCCGTATTTTTGGCAGTGCCCTTCTTTGGTCTGGAGAACATAAGGCTGGTTTTGGTAAATCAGACACCTGCAATGTCTTTGGAAGGGAGGCAGCTTGGGGAGCAGGTTGGAGCACGGGGTCAATGTACCACATTCTTCAAGCTTTGGCCACAAAGCCATCCCACTCTGGAAGAAAGGGAAGAAAAGCATTGTCTCCAGGCTCCGACGTTCTCCTCTGTCTGGGAACCTCACCTTCTTACCTCTAGCTCTCATCATTCACCCCTCAACTCCCAGACGCCTGTGGAGGCAACTGCTTCAGAATTCCTTTGCTTCCCCTCTGGTGCTCACCTGATGACCCAGCTAGTGAACAAGGCCACCCACGACCATAAAATGTCCCATCTAAACAAGAACAGCCTGAGGGTGCAAAGGGGCTTTACTACTCACTATCCTGAGATTCGGACATAAGACAAGACTCCTCGGCCACCCTGCAGTTCCTCCCCTTTGCCTTCCCTGCACCTGAGGCCCAGCGGAGGCAGCGCCTGCCCAGAGAGGGCTCTGTCCAGGGTAGCCCCCAGCCTCTCTCCAGGGGGCCACCATTACAGACAACCTGCAAAAATTGCCCAAGCAGTTTGGCTCATTTTAATTAAAATCAAATTTCTTCTACCAAAATTTTGTTTCTTCTGAAGGAGGTGCTATTTAAGGATGCTGTAGATGCAGGTGAACTTCTTGGTGAACTAGATCCAAAAGGCATCAAATGGAAGAGACGGCACTAACCACCACCCACCAGCAAAGGACGGAGAGGAGCAAAGGCGGAGGTTTGCTGCCACCTGCTGGTACCTACTGGTTCTTGCTAACAGGGCGGCAGCTGGGCTCAAGGGTGCTCAGGCTGTCCACTCACACCAGAGCCAGCCCAGAGGACCATTATCTCAAGGAGGTATGGTGAACCTTCTGCGCCCTAACCTGGGAGTGAGGAGGCAGATAACTAGATGATCCAGAGGAGACCCCTGCCCTTGATGAGTTTAAGTGTGTTCCACCAGAACACAGAGAAGTGACAGTATTGAGGACAGACATAATGTTTAAAATATCTTTGTACCTCCCCTTCCCCCGCAAAGATCTTAGTCCTTGATATGCTGAAATGATTAGGAACTTACCAAGGAACATGTATGTTCTAGTAATTTCTCTCCATTCATTTTTGAGTAAACACAATGCTCAGGAGTGGATCCAAGAGAAATTTAGAAAGTAGGGTTGTTTTTACCTCTTGCTTCTATGTTCATCATGACTGCTAAACTTTGTCATAGCAGGGACCCAGCTGTCTCAGAATAAGAGGAAGCAGCCATGGGGTGTCAAATTTGTAATTTTTACCTTGATTGTTGATGGTGTGGTAGGTACTGATGGCTGCATAGCCAGCTTCTCAATCTGCGTGGAATAGAAGATTAGCATGAACATTAATGTATGACCTTGGACTTGACTGCCTACAACCCATCTCTGTTTCCACTTGTTAGTCATAATGTGGCCTTAGGCAAAATAACAGTAATAATATCACCTACTTTAGGTGGGAGGATACTTTAATAGTGTAAAGGGATACTATAATAAGCATTCCATTATTATTCCAGTAGACAGATTTAAACTATGTAAAGCTGAACAGTGTCTGATAAGCACTTGAGTTACATGTCAAATGCCTATATAGTCACGTGTTTCCATTATAAACCAAAGTCACTACTGAGGATTCAGTGACTTCATATTAACTGCCCAATAATCATCTTTAAGACGATTCATTAAGTTGTTGATGTGCTGTCTCTCTGTTTTTCAGATTTAGGCATCAAAAGTGATAAATTTCCCTCTTGGGACTGCTTTTTCCGTGCCCCACAGGTTTGGGGAGTTTGTGTGTTTATTTTTGTTGTGCTCAAGGAAGTTAATGATTTCCTTTTGTATCTCTTCCTACACCCAACTGTCATCCAGCAGAAGGTTGTTTAGTTTCCATGCCTTTGTGTGGGGATGACAATATTTGTTGGAGTTCCACCTTTATTGCCTTGCGGTCTGAGGAGGTACAAGGTATAACTTCTATATTTTTTATTTTGTTGAGGTTTGATTTGTGTCATAGGATATGAACTATTTTGGAGAATATTCCATGGGCTGACGAAAAGAACATAGATTCCTTAGCTTTGGGATGGAGTGGTCTGTATCTGATTCTATCGAACAGTTGTTCTATGGTCACATTTAAGTCCCTTATGTCTTTGTATAGTTTCCATTTAGAGGATCTGTCCAGCTTTGTAAGAGGATTGTGAAAGTCCACTAGTATTATGGTGTAATAGGATGTCGTATTACTCAGATCAATTAAGGTCTGTTTCATAAATCTGGGAGCATTTAAGTTGGGTGCAAAAATGTTTAGAATTGAAATGTCCTCTTGTTGTATTGATCCCTTGACCAGTATGAAGTGACCATCCTTGTCTTATTTTTTTTTTTTTTTTTTGCAGTTTTTGGCCAGGGCTGGGTTTGAACCCACCACCTCTAACATATGGGGCCAGCGCCCTACTCCTTTGAGCCACAGGCACCAACCAACTACCTTTGTCTTTTTTGACTTTAAAAATACAAAACACTTCACAAATTTGCACATCATCCTCATGCAGGGACCGTGCTAATCTCTGTATCGTTCCAATTTTAGTACATGTGGTGCTGAAGTGAGCACGGAAACGTACTCTCCACGGCTGTAGCCATGTTTTCAATGAAGTCCGTTACTGGAAATGGGGAAATGCTGGATTCTGAGTTCTCATTCTTACCATTAAGAGGAGCTAGTGTGGCACTGAAAAGACAGGTCATCCTACTCACTTAACATAATTCAGGACAAGGGGAAAAATCAGTATCAATTTTAATTGAGCAACAATTTTCAGTTTGATAGTAAGAGGTCAAGTGTCCACCAAGGAATAATCACTCCATCTAACTTGGTGAAGAATCTTGACTTGTGGCAGAACTGGGGAAATCTCAGGAGAGCATTTCTCTCCTGACCTATATAGAGGCTAGTTAATCAGCTGGATAACTGTCCTGCACATCGCCTGAGAATCCCTCAGAAGCTGCTCTTCAGCCCTGACCTATCAGAGCCAAGACATCGCCTGTCACAATGTGGTTGTTGGAGGTTAGGACAAAGAGACTGAGTCTCTGGATTCAACACTATTTCTTATAGACAATGTGGAAGAAAGATGTGGAGGAAAAAATACTTCAGTGAAAGAAAGGAAAGAGGGCTTGATCTTTTCTCTCCATTTCACGATTAGCATGGCCACTGCTCACCATCTCCTGGTAGCTGTGACACCACAGTGGTTTTGAGGGGATGTGACCCTGTTAAGTCTGTAAGGTTTCCTATTCTAGATGAGTCCACTTTCTAAAACTTCTTCCCTAGCTCCTAACTATTGCACCTTAATTACAGAAAAAAGAACGCATAAAATAGGGATAAGCTGAGCGATTAGAGAAGAGATCTGTACTGATTTTTCCTTTGAGACCCACAATCTAAGCAATATATGGACCTGAAAGGCCAGGGTGTTGCTCCTTCTGGCCAACATGTCATTAATGGCAGCGGGAAGGGAAGGCACATGTGGCTGCTAAACCTGATGGGGCCTCAGAGGAAAAACATGTTAAAGGGAGTTAAAGGAGCACTAAAAAGGAAGGGATTTTCTGCTCTGTAACAGAACTCAGTGAATGGCAAATTCTACACCAAGATGGCACTAGTAAGTTCACAGCGACATTAATTCAGTGACCCACGCAAGGGGGTCACTAATAGCAGAGGGGGAGCCTGGTTGCTTGGATTGTACCTGACACAGGTGGACGACTACAGAAAATAGATTTCCGGTCCAATTCCGACAAAGATCAAAAGGCAACAGGCAGCAGCAAGAGTCCTCCCTGGGAAGGGGAGAGAAGCGTATTTATGGCACATCGAGCCTGTGTGCCTGGATAACTAAGCCGCCTGCCCTACATCCATCCTCTGAGAAGGCTATTTTTGCCCACGTGTCCCTCTCAGTCCTAGAATTTCTCTCAACTTCTGTTCTTGCATTTACTCATTCAAGCAACAGTTGGGCAAGATACTGTGCTAGAAATTCAGCCAGATCACACCCTGAACTATCTCATAACCTAATGACTCCATCAATAATTCCATTTTTTAAATAAAATAATTCCTATAAGGGAGATATAGAATACATACCGCAGAAAGAGAGGGACAGAGAGAAGAAGGACGGACCACAGACAAGTCCTCAGAAGACGTCCCCAGGCCAGGAGGGAATGTCGGAGCTATTCAGGGGGTACAAATTCTGTGACCACCCTCCACATCTCCCTATTTCTTCTCTGGGTGAATCCTGGTTGACAGCAATCAATTCCAAATGATCCCCAGTGACTTACCCCACGTAAAAGAGTGGAAGCAGAGGCCTTGCAAGGCTCCTTTCATGCCATTATCAGCAGTGGCCATCACTGAATTCAGTGAGCTGATGCAGACAACTGTGGTCCTCGTGACTGGCCCGCAGGCCCTGGACAGGAGCATGGGTTGGAGGTTGGGAGTCCCAGGCTTTGGAATTAGGAAGCCTGTGAGAGAGATTCAGGATGATGTTGCTGAGACATTCAGCACAATATCTGGCACATAAGTAGCACTTAAATATCATATTTATATTATGAAAACTATCTGAAGGTCTATGTGATAATTATAGTCACATATGTAAGTTTACTATCAAGATGTTTAACTTGATAGTAAATAATATAATTTGATATCATTTGATCATTATAGTCACATATGCAATTTTACTATCAAGATGTTTAACTCCACAAGAGTGAACTAGATGAAATTATCTGGTGGTTTCCCATAATTTAAATCTATAAATCTATACATATTGTCATAATTCAGACTATAAACTATTTTATGTGATGTACACTCACATATACATGTATGTATACCAGCTGTTCATTGTATAAATGAGAAAATGGAATAGTTATTTTTGTTAAGTGGCAGATACTTTTGAAAGGAGGTTAATGTTGCTTCCGAAGAGATTTTCACTTTTCACTACATTTCCTTATTACTTTGACAATATCTAGGAAGGAGGGTGGAGATATTCTGTTAGTTTGTATATTTGTCCTTTCTTTTTTTCTTTTTTTTTTTTTTTTTTAGAGACAGAGTCTCACTTTGTCGCCCTCGGTAGAGTGCTGTGGCGTCACAGCTCACAGCAACCTCCAGCTCCTGGGCTTAGGCGATTCTCTTGCCTCAGCCTCCCAAGTAGCTGGGACTACAGGTGCCGGCCACAATGCCTGGCCTTTTTTTTTTTTTTTTTGAGTTTGGCTGGGTTTGACCTCAACATCCTTGGTATTTGGGGCTGGTGCCCTACCCACTGAGCCACAGACACTGCCCATATTTGTCCTTTCTTTAAATAAACTGAATATTACTTGGATCTCCTAAAGCATTTCTGAAGAGTCACATTTTAAGGCCAAAACAAAAGTTAGACATGTTCCCTGCAGGTGCATCATGGTCCCCAGGAACGTAGGCCCCTGTGTACGAATGAGTTTTATATTGCCCAGTGATTTTCAAGAAAAAAAAATGCCAGTCATCTAAATACTCTCAGAAAACATGTGAGAAGGGAAGGAAAGGTGTTTTCCCATTTTAACATTAATTTATAAATACTAATTCACTAACACTGGAATGCAGTGGGTTGAACTTGTCCGCCAAACTTTGGCAATAGAAACAGTTTGTTTAGAAGAAACAAAAGGGTAGGAAGACACACCTACCTTGTCAGTCTATGAATCCGAGAGTGACAAGCACATGTCCAGGTGCCCAGCATTGTCCTAGGCTCAGGACAGACAGAAAACACTGCCCTCCTGCTGCCGACACCCCCGGGCGAGCAGCCTAAACCTGTCAGCCTTGAGAGTTAGAAGTGTTTGGAGATGGAGGACCCTCTAAGGGGCCACAGATCCTCCTAGGAATTAAGGACTTGGTTCCTGGCTTCTGGGAGTGCAGCTATCCACCTTTTTGGAGGTTGGAAGTAGCTGAAGAAAACCACTTCACCTAAAATCAGACCCCCTTCCAAGGCACCACACACCCAAAGATTTATCAATGTGAAGGTCTGATCTCCCGCTACAACTTTACACAAGGGACACGTCAAGGCTTCCTGTGGGGTCAGTTGAGGCCCTTACTGGGAATTGAGTCATCCAAACACATTGATGACTGACATCCTGAGGTGACCAAGACAACTGTCTGAATACTCGGCGTGTCCATCTAATGACCGATCAACACGGGGCTTTAAAGCGCCTGCTCCCCAGCTCGTGAGAATTCTGAAAAGCAACCCCAGGCCCGGAGCGCCCCCCGAGATTGACGGAGGGCTGTGGGGGAGTTCATTGCACCTCACTTTTCTCTGCCCAGGCCCTTTTTTCCACCCTTTCCTTTTCGGAATCTGCTCCCTGGCTTTGGGCAAGTCTAGGAAACTGGTGGGAAGGGAGAGGTCCTGGCTCGGGCGCCCCGCCCGGGCTCTCCAGCTCCCCTCCCCCGTGGACACCCTCGCTTAGGCCCATTGGCTTCTCAGGGGAGACCAGGAAGAGACTCAAGGGCGGAGGATGAAGTATGTGACCCGGGGTCCCCTACTGCCTTGACACAATTTGGGGCCAGGTCTCAATGCTCATGGCAACGCAGGCTCCAGAGGGTGCCGTCTCCCACAGCCAGAGCTGAGCAGCCTCCTGTGCCCCTAATTGTCCCTCCGCTCCTCCTATCCTGTGCCCCTTGGGATGTAAGAGCAGAAATGACCTTGCCAATCCCTAGTCCCAGGGAGTTGCATTCTCCTTTTCTGGTTTCCCTTAACCCTGCCCCCACTTTGTAAAGAGTCCTTTGTTAAACTCCTTACGCATCCTCCTGAAGCGCGCCCAGGTCGCCTGCGCTGTCCTGGTCAACACAGAGCCGTGTAAGGCTGTGCGGAGACGCCGCGTCCTCCGGGGAAGGCTCCCGCGGGTGAGAGCGCGCGGCACGGGTCACGGGCCTTGGAAAGAAAGCACTCGGGGTTCAGCTGTCTCGCTGGGAAGCGGCTTCCCCATGAGTCTCGACTTCCTCTTCTGTACACACCAGGACACGCTGGTAGCTCCCTGAGTCAGGACGCCTTCATCTCTAAGGAACAGAGACTCTGAACCCAATCGGCCAAGACGATCCCATGGTATCTCCCACAGCAGGCCGCTCAGTGAAGTCCCTGGCGGCTCCGCAGCCTGTCTCTGCAATTCTGTGGCTTTGCTCTGCCCTCCCTTTCCAAGCTTTGTCTCCAGACTAGTTTCCTTCACTGTCGAGAAGCAGCAACATCAGCAGTGCACCTGCTGGTTCTCACCTGGCGTATCTTTCCCCCAACCACAGAATAAAAGCCTTACCCTTCATTCTAATTGGAGCAAGGTAGTTTGCTTGGCCACACCTCTACCAGTGAGAATTGCTCTGATTGGTCAGGGCCTAGATGCTGAACCAATCACGGGCAAGGAGACTAACATCACAATGAATAATTTAAACTAATTAGGCTCTACCCCTAGAGCCAGAGGTAAGGCTTCCATCCTGAGTTCATTCACAGGCTGCCTTGCAGGTGAAGGGCTGGGTGAACGCCAGCCAGGATTCCCAGGTGCGGGGTGGATCCCAGGGGCAGAGAATCATGACACACACCTGTCGCTCGTCCCCAGCACCCCGCGGAGGGCAGGCTTGGGCTGATGGGGCTGCAGGAAAAGGGCTTCGAGCCCCAGTGTTCTCCATTTTCGTGAAAGGTTGAGCGGGGTGACTAACTGGTCTGACTCGAGCATTGTAGTTGTGATTTGTGCACTTCTAGATATATACGCTTAGAAAACATTCAATTAAAATAAATCACCCCGCCTCACACTCCCCGTCCAACAGTACCCATCTTACATTTCCTGCTGCAAGGCAGGTTTATCAAAGAGAAATGTGCCCCCCTTCTTCTTTCCGCCCATGTCTTGACTACACTCAAAGGGCCGCTTGGCCCACTGTTCTCTCATAATTGTTCTGACTACAAGCACCAGCTGTTAAGCCAGCGGACTGACTCATTTCCACACTCGGTTCGCTTTCATTGGTCCTGGTGATGCTACACCGCCTCCGTTTTCTTCCTCCAACTCTCGTCCTTGGGGGAGGTGTCTTTGATTACTTACCCTCCTGTACAAATCTCCTACACCTTGGCGGTGTATTCCAGTGGTGCCCAAACTTTAGCATCGATCAGAATCACCTGGGAAGCTTGTTTAACCACAGCCTGCTGGCCCCACTCCCAGAGCCTCTGATTCATGAGGCCTGGAGTGAAGCCAAAGAATTTGCCTTCCTAATGAGACCCAGGTGACACTGCTGGTCTGGGACTCACACTCTGAGGACCTCTGCGCTGCCCACCTCTCTCTCAGACCCCAGACCCAGGCACCTGACGATACCACGTGGAGATTTCTCCGGCATTTCAATGCTACTTGTCCAAAACTGACCGCATGAAGTTGTACCTCCATCACCCATAAACTCAACGACTTCTTGAAGCCAGATACTTGGATGCCAGCCTTGATTACCCCCTCCCCCTCGCTTCCCATATATTACTTACTAATTCCTGCCTCCTCCATCTCTCAAATCTCTCCTGAATCCACCCCCACAACCGCTACCACTGAACGCTTATGGGCGCACGGCTCCGGAGCTCCCGCACGCGCCTCCATACACTGAACACAGCGAGCGTTTCTAAGTCAATTTGATCACTTCGCTTTCCTAAGTCTCCACATAGTTTCCCGAATGCTCTTAGACAAATGCAAAGCCTGCAGTATGGCCAACAGGCTGAGGGGGGCGCTCTCCATCCACATCTCGTGCCACCTGCCCCTGGGCGCTGGCCACGCTGGACCCTCCTCCAGTTCCCCACACGTCTCTGCCCCCTCTGCCGGTGCCCTGTGCACCGCTTTCCTGCCCTGCTCTCTCTGCCATCTGCCTTCTGCTCTGTCCTGGCTTCCCAAACTAGATTGTTTTAAATTTTATAGAAATGTTTTAATACTGTAAGGAATTAAAACACCTGTACTTGCTTGTTCTTCATGATGCTTTTCAAAAATGTCACTAATAATTAAATGACATTTACTACTCGTCCATGAAAAGCAGAAACCGCTTCTGTCTTAGTTGTTACAGCTCAAACACATAAGGCCAGACAATTAAATTAGTGAACTCGTCCCAGAAAAAGCACTACCTACCTCGTTGCCGAACAGCACTGTGGACAACTTCAAAGCACTCCTCTGGGGAAGCTATGAACGACCACTAGCAACTAGACCTCCCTTCAGAAAAACGTGGGACTCTTTCTCTGGAATGACCATTAGAGCTGTTGTTGCATGAGGTCTGGCAATTAAGTTTGCAAACTTTTCCCAGAAAAAGTGCTTTGAAGGGCGGTCTGGCTGCTGGCGTTGGTGCACAGCTTCCCGAGGGGAGTACTTCAAAGATGACCATGGTGATAGTCAGCAGTGAGGTGTGGGGCACTTTTTCTAGGATGAGTTCTTGAATTTAATTGTCTGACCTCACAGTTAGCACTCAATAATATTTGAAAAGAAATGAATGTGTTTGGAAGCAGACAGGAAAATTGCTACTATCATTGGCCCCAGAGGGCTGTGCCGAGGATGAGACAGTTGAGTTGAAGATTGCCAAGTGAATGAGGCCTTAGGAGAATTTTCCCTGAGTGACAAGGTTCTCACCTATATCCCTCACACCTGAAGCATTTCTTCAGTGCTATGAGGAAGATTTGTGCTGATCTGGAGAGGGACCACCGCCCAGAAACATTCACGTTCCAATCCAAGTACTGCTTTATTTATGCGGGAAAGAAGCTAGCCAGAGAGACAGGTGGGTCATTCGCAGGGCACACCTCCAGTCCTGTCCTGAGAGAAGTGAAGTTTCTAAAGCACCCAGGTCTACTTAGAGGTAGAAAGCCCTGGGGAGTCAGAGTTGGAGCTAAGAAGGGAAATGAGGGTTGGCCTGGGAAACAGAGAATCAATGTACTAAGGTGGGGTTGGACAAGAACTCAGTGGATGGGAGTTTATGTCCTTCTTTTCAACCTGTGGGATCTGCAACATCCTTGTGCTTGTAAATAATGACCCCTTTCCTACAAGGCACATCACAGAGAACTAACGCCAATGTAGAACTTACTGAGTCTTAGCCTTGATGAATAATGTTTCATAGACAAAAGTCCCTCTTTGTTCTCTCTCTTCTTAGTGGGTCCATACATGATTGCAAAAATAATTTATATATATATTTGCATTTTCAGCCAGGGCAGAGTTCGAACTCGCCACCCCCAGTAGATGGGGTCAGCACCCTACTTGTTGAGCCACAGGCGCCACCCACGATTGCTATATATTTTATTTTATTTTATTTTATTTTATTTTTGAGCCAGAGTCTCACTATGTCACCCTGGGTAGAGTGCAATGACATCACAGCTCACAGCAGCTTCAAACTCTAGGGTTTAAGCCATTCTCTTGCCTCAGCCTCCAAGCAGCTGGGACAACAGGCTCCTGCCACAACGCCCGGCTATTTTTTGTTGTCGTTGTAGTTGTCATTGTTGTTTAGCTGGCCCCCGGCCTGGATGGGAACCCTGGATGTATGAGACAGGTGCTATAACCACTGTGCACGGGCTGGACATCTGTGTCTCCAGCGGAGCTGGAGATATATTGCCATCTAGTGTCCAATAGCTGGTACTGCAATAGTCACCCCAGAAGAATCTGACCCCAAATACTGGAATCACACAGTTCTGAAAGAAGCAAACCGCACTCCAAAGTCATATGAAAAGCCTTGTGATTTTGAATCTTTTTTTAGCTGGCAATGGGCCCTTTCAGGAATGTATTCAAAAGAATTTATTCTCAAGCTGGGATCAACAAACCCTCAGAAATCATTTTGCGATAACACAAGACTATAAATTCCAAAGTCCGTGATCTCTTCAAAATTAGTTAATGGAAATACAAACAGAAAATTTCTTATCAGGGGTATGTTTGTAACACCAAAAACCTGAAAAAAATAATAATATCCAACAGTGGATATTAAATAGCTGAACATTTTATAATCACACAAAATAATAATACTATAATTGAATATGTGATGACTCAATATTTTCACAGCAAATATGGAGTGTGTGTCTATACAGTTGTATATGTTAAATCCGAGGTGTTTTTTGGTTTTTGTTTTTTTTTTTTTTGAGACAGAGCCTCAAGCTGTCACCCTGGATAGAGTGCTGTGGCATCACTGCTCACAGCAACCTCCAATTCCTGGGTTCAAGCGAGTCTCCCGCCTCCACCTCCCAAGTAGCTGGGACTACAGGCGCCCACCCAACACCCGGCTATTGTTTGGTTGCAGCTGTCATTGTTGTTCGGTGGGCCCGGGCTGGATTCAAACCCACCAGCTCAGGTGCATGTGGCTGGTGCTTTAGCCGCTTGAGCCACAAGCACCGAGCCTAGAATCTGAGTTTTTGAAAAATCCAGTATGTCCAGTATCATCCTACATTTGGGAGGAAGAAAAGGAGAGAGGGGGAGAGAATCAAAATGCAGATAGTGCTCACCTTTGAGTGGTGCCTTAAAAGAGAGTTTTCTTTTCTTTTTTTATCTTTGCCCTTATTTTTCAGGTTTTGCCCATAAAGATCGAAGTTATCACTGCATTTTCTAATGGAAACAAAACCAATAATATGACACAGAGTTTATAAACACAAAAGAACCTCACTGCAGCTGTGAGCTCTCATTTGTACCCAACACCATAGAGAGGAGAATTCACTGTCAGTTGTCAGTGGACCACACACACGTGCACACACATATTCACACACACGTATACACTGCCCACAGTGTCCTAGAACCTGAAGTAGTGGCCGGACATGGGAGGCGCCTATGTCGGCAGCAGAGCTGAGCCCTGTCCCGGGTGGGCGGACCTCTCCAGATTCACCTGTTTCAGGGCATGGAAATATTTGACGTAGCCGAGACTCCCCTAACTGAAATTCTGACTCTGTAAAATACCCCTAAGCAGCGGATCCCTACCCCCTCTCCAGAAGGCTTCACAGACCTCTAATCCCCTCCCCAAGTCCAAGGGAAACCTTCCATCGCCACCACCCCCTCAAGCTTTTTGAAAACTTGTCCAATCATTGTATTCCACTGAATAGCTGAAATGGGGGTGTTTGTTCCCCCTTGAATTTATTTGCCAGATACGAGCCAATCAGAAAGGTAGTCAGAAAGTTTAGTGCTTGGCAATTCCTGAGACATCATCCTTACAGGTGGCAGAGATGGCCATTCTAACTGGGAGGGAGCCAGTTTATGAAAACGAGCCCTTTGCACAAGAGCACCATCCTCAATGCCAGCAGGGAAATCACCAAAGAGGCTGAGAAGGCAGCTCAGGTAGGTTAATAATGGATTGAATTACATAAGGTGGGGGCAGATGGAAAAATTATGCCTCAATTCTTGTTCCCCTTTATTATTATTTTTTTTATTTTTTTTTATTTTTTGCAGTTTTTGGCCAGGGCTGGGTTTGAACCCACCACCTCCGACAAATGGGGCCGGCACCCTACTCCTTTGAGCCATTCCCCTTTATTCTTATCATTGGTGCTATTTTGCTCTTTTTGGCAGAGTCATTATAACCATTAATATCATATTTAGTGACATTCCACATGCCCTTTTGTGTTAGAGGTTTTTCCAGTCATCTCTTCCTTGGCCATGGAATTAATTATTTAATTTCCCATACTTGCAATGTGGGCTCTTAAAACAAAACCAATAATATGACAAGGAGTTTATAAACACAAAAAACTTCATGGCAAATGTGACCCTCGTGTTGTGAATCTTAACATTCACATTGTCCACGGGCTTCACATGTGGGGAGAGTCACCAACAGCTCCGGGCAGCGTCCCCGGAGTCTAGAACAATGAAGGCGGCTGTCAAGTGCTGAGGGGTCGTGAGTGGACGATGTGACTCCAGGGCCCAGAGCGAGTTCCTGAGAACTGACGCTGCCAGGGAGGAAAAGTTTCAATCACAGGCTGCAGCGTAGATCGTGCAACCAGTCGTGGGGACAAGAAGGGTGCCTTCGTAAAAGACTTTTACATTTTTAATAATTTGTAAAAATTGATTTTAAAATGTCACAGGAACACCACTGCCACCATCTCAAAGTTATCAAAAATAGCAGGAGATTAAATCAAGAGCTGTTAATCAACTGGTCCTATTCCCTCAGTCAACAGATGTTTGGTGAGAGGAACAACGTGGCACCATCCCTGTGAGCCTGCAGTTTGTACTTTATTGGTGGAAAGTGGCCAGTAAAATGGGGCTGCCCCCTTTTGTAACAGTCCCTGATTTCTGCCTGGGATCTCCACTACATTGGGATGTCCCCTGCAGCTCAGCCAGTCAGCTCATTCCCAGTGCTCAGGGATCAGTCGGCTGGCTTCATGATCCAGGGGAAGGGTGTCAGAATGAGACACAGTTCCCAACTTCGGTGTGAGCTATCGGAAGTGAGGGTCTGTCTCCTGTGGCTCTACTGAGAGAGGACGTGTGGTTAGAACTGAGGCCGCCTCCTGCCGCTACCTGGGCAGGTACTGGGGCAGGCCAGGCTGGCTCCAACACACAGGGAAAAACTGGCGTCTGAGGGATGGCTTGAGCCCACCCGCCTCACTGACACCAGCTGTGATTCCAGAACTTCTGTGTCAACGGAGCCCATCCTTACCCTGTTGGGGTCTGCTTCTGACACTAACAAATGAAAATATCCAAATCGATTGGTGAAGCTGAGCAAACCACGGGGACCTGACAGTCGCCAGAAAAAGTCCTAAAGGAATGTCCTACAGATGTAGAAAGATGCATAAGAGCTCACCAGACTAGGTGGGCAAGGGAAGAATGAGCCCAGAAGAGGAGCAGGACAGGTAGGCCTGAGGCCGCAGGAGCAGCGAGCCCTTGGCTGTTACCTGTCACCCGCGGCACACCGCCTTCTGTGTTCACCCAAATGGCCACTTGGAAATGGTCGTGGTGTTTCAAAGCCCCTGAAAAACCCCATCTCCCCCCCTACACACACACACACAATATTTATTGCAAAGTGAAAGTCTCAGAGAGAGAGATGGGTTGCTCTCAGTGAGTGAAGAAAAAGACCCAGGCTGAGCACACACTGCCATTATAACGCTCATGTGTTTGTCCCGCCTCTCTCCTGCCAGGATTGATTGCTGTTTGCTGCCTTTGGGGTGATTGACAGGTTAGAGTTATAGAACAGAATACATAACAGGTTAGGTTATAAATATAACAGTTTCCTTACCACCCAGTCGTCCTCCTAGAATCCTTTGTGAAAATGCCACCTGTGCTATGCTAATTAGGTGGTAGTGAGCCCCAGGAACCCCATCATTCTTAATGACAGAGAAAGTATGAAGAGAGCTGTGTGGTAACGGCAGAAAACAAAAAAGACAGGAAAGAAATAAGCAAGTCACACAGGAAAGTTTATTATACCAGACTCCCAGTGTAAATCTTCCCCAGAATAAACAGAAGACAGAAAGACAGAAAAACACACTCCTGCCACATGTATGCACCTGTGCACATACCCCAGTGATAATTCAGGCTTTCACAGAAGTCGTTTATTATTTAATAATGCCATCTTTCGCAGAAAGATATGGAAATAGTATTACTGGAGTGTGGAGGTAAGAACATTTTCAAATATCACAATATGACCATTTTGCAAAATAATTAGAGAATACATTTCAAGAGTCTCATACATTTATTTGACTAGGTAATTCCATGCCTAAAAATCTATTATAAGAAAACTGAAAAGGCTACAGGTACCATATGGACAACAGCACTATTTATAATACCAAACAATTAAAATTATTTCAATTTCCAACCAAAAGGTAACATTACTATACCTGCAACTGAATAAATATTTTTATATCAGAGGATGTTTCAAAAAAAGTCAATAATGGAACAATACATTTTTGTGATAATGACAAGTAAAAAAGAGCCAAATTTGCATGTACACCGTAATCTTGATCCTGGAAAAACTAACTACATTCATTCCAACTTCTTTGTTGATTCGTCTTTTCATTTATAGGAATAAATGAGAAGTTGATTAAATGTATTTCCTAGTAAAAGAAAGTTTAGCTTTTCTGGTCTGATCAAAGTAGTGAGCTCAATTTCCCACCAGTTCTTATGGGGATGCCCAGCGGGTCCAGCTGCCGTCCGTGGTTTTCTGTATGTCAGGAGTCCTGAGCGGCCCAGACTGACCAACTAAACAGACAGTTCTCTCAGATTCCTGTTGGGCTGCCCACAGCTCAGAGGAGCAGCTGTTGATATCAACAGAATTTTTGCTAACAGTGTGACCACAAGTTATATTTAGTCTCCTTTATATTTCATACCCTCACTCCTTTTTCTACATTACAGGTACATGTTGCCAAGCAATTGCATTACTTATATATACAAGGAAAAGTTACAATAGCTTTATTTTAAAAATATATTTTCTTGCTTCTAGGATATAAAAAAATAATTCACTTCCCAAATAGCCTACATATGTAGTCCATACACAAGAAACCAGACAGTTTGCTAGTTAGGGAAGAAAAATATTCTAGAATTTAAAACAGACAGAAAATCCAGTTCCCTGGTGGACATATTTATTCCCTTTGTCCCTTCAGAGCCTATTCTGTGACACCCTGGAAAGTGAGAAGAGGATAATCACGTTGAGAGAATATTTCACCGAGATAATAGCATTCATTTGATGAAGGAAAAATAGCATAGGCTTCTGCTATAGTGTTTCTTCTTCTTTTTTTTTCAATCACAGGCAAACGAACCCAAAAGCCTAAAACTCCTTTACAGCCTGAGTACAGTGACCAAAGTCTGAATCTCAAGACCCTGAGGGTGACGAAGGGGGTTTCTGTGGACTTTCCCCGTCTCAAGTGCACACCTGTCTCCCATAGGGTGTGTTGGTTTTTGTGTTTCTCGCGCTCAAGCAGAGCTAGTGACCACAACCCCGGCGAGTGCAGCGTCTAGACACTCACTTGGTCCCGGACAACTTAGCCTGTGAGCACCACAGCTACAAGGGACTCGTTTGAGGCAAGACTGACAGCATCCAGGGTCTGGCCATAATACTCTGCAAAATATAGCCCCTTTGGAGATGTTTGGAATCTTTCCATTTATCTACAAGGTATTTCTCGCTCACTATCTCTCCTCTCACATCAAATACATCAACTGAAGGTGTTGTAGGCTGGAAGGCACAAGCATTCCACCACCCATTGGGGAGGTGGAGGATGGGGAGAAGGTACCAAAGGCCGTGTTGTTTACAAACGTAGCAGAAACACCCAACAGGAAGGGTGGCTGTTTCATCGACTTAGCTGGAAGATGCCTTCCGAGTGATAACCTGAAACTGAGAAAAAAATGTCAGAACTATTTGTCCCCACAGCCGCCTGTCTGAGTCCATTTGGCGTTGCTATAACAGAGTGCCTGGGGCAGGATACTTTGTAAAAAATAGAAATGTTTGTCTAAGTCTAGCAGAGTGTTTTTTCAGCCTATTTTATCTCACAGCACACTTGAACTTTTGCAGCACACTTAAATTATGTTGATCCAAAAAAAAAGAAGAATATACTTACTGTGCTTTGAACTTCTTTCAAAAATAGTTTAATTAATAATCTTTTAAAATGTTCACAGCACACCTAAGATCCTCTTGTGGCACACCAGGGTGCTGTGGCACACCAGTTTGAAAATCGCTGGTGTGGAGGCTGGGGAGTCCAAGGTCAAGGCACCAGCAGTTTCAGTCTCTGGCTCCAACATGGAGCCTTGCTGCTGCATCCTTTGCAGAGGAGGAAGGTGGTACCTTCACACGGTAAAAGAGCAGGAAAGATAACACAGCCCCACAAGCCCTTTGTATTGTTATTTGTTTTCCTTACTTTTTATTATATCATGGTTGTGTACATACATGTAATCATGGGTTAGCATGTGTTGGTTTTATATACAATCTGAAATATTTTCATCAAACTGGTTGACATAGCATTCATGGCATTTTCTTAGTTATTGTGTACAGACATTTATATTCTAGCCCTTTTTACAGTAGCATTAAGCCAATCATGAGAATGGAGCCAGTTAGACCTCACCTCCAAACATTATTGCACTGGGAATTAGGTTTCCAAAACTGAATTTCAGATGGGATTCGTTCCTCACATAGCACCACCTTCCCTTCCTCATAGGTCGGCCTACCTCAGAGGTGTCCACAGGGCTCTAACCTGGGGCATGTGAGCTGCAGGGGAGAGTAAACAGCAGAACTCACAGACCTAGGTGCCCATCAGCTGAGGGCAGCAAGGCGCGTCTGTATCATTTGTCACCAGCAGAGGGCGCCCTCAGCGCGCTGCTGCTCCCAGAACTTCATTACTGAGTAAATTTAGGAAGATCTGGGGGAATAAAATGATATTCATGGCTGTGTTTAAAAAGTCCTCTAGTGTATTGAAGATTTCTTTTATCAGAAATTTGAAAACTTCATATCTTCCCTTCTTAATGTAATATGCTTTATTTCTAGGATTTTTGTTGTTGTCGAAATATCCTTATTATCTCCAAAATAAAACTCTCATAGTCTTCATACTTTATTCCTTTAATTTACTGCTGAATTTATATTTGGTACTTACACGTATGAGTTTCTTCTGTTTTTAACTTTATGGTCTATTTGACTGGATTTGTTGGAATTTTCCTAAATTTAAAGATGAATGGAGTGAAGAGCCTTTTGTCTTTTTTCGATGCTACATCACGGTGGGAATAATGTATCTTCGAAGCTTGACATAATTCAAATTGGTAAGACCATCTGGACCCACAGGCTTTTCTGCTGTTAATTTTTTACTTCTTCAATAATTTTTAAAATTCTTTCTCATCTAGTTAATACTCATCTTACCAATTTCACCTTGATTCCGTTTTTGTTATTTATGATATCTCAGAAAATTGCACATTTTATTTATATTTTCAAATTTATGGGATTAAAGAAAGTTGTACATATACTTTCTTATCATTTTAAAAATCAACCCTGTGTGGTATTATCGCACTCTTTAATTCAAGTTTTTTGCCTATTTTTTAATCCAACATGACAGTGGTTTTCCTATTTCATGGTTTTATTTTTTTTAAGAGCCAACCCCTGAATTTATTTGCCAATGCTATGAGGTGACTTTTCTGTTTTATAATGCATTAATTTCTGAATTTATATATTTTATAGTTCTGCTTTTTCATATTTATTTTGCTGTAATATTTCTGATTTCCTTTTTTTTTTTTTAAAGAACTCCATTTTTATTTTGTTTGTTTTTTTGCAGTTTTTTGCTGGGGCCGGGTTTGAACTCACCACCTCCAGTATGTGGGGCCGGTACCCTACTCCTTTGAGCCGCAGGGGCCACCCAGAATAGTGTGTTTCAATCACATAGCATTTAGCATCGGAATATAAGAGCTGTTCAACATTAGAAAGTCTACTAAATAAAGAAATGAAATATTATGAAGCATTATATTAAGACATGTCGAAAGAAATAATTTAATACAATTTCAAATAATTTGTTAATGAAAAACCTTCAATAAGCTAACAATTGAAAAAAGTTCTTAATTTAATAAAAGCTACCCATAAGAAACCTACAAGAAGCCTTATACTTAATTATAAAATATTAAAATTATCTCCACTGAGTCAGTAATAAGACAAAGATGTCTGTTATTTCTGTTATTAGTCAACATTACATTGCAGGTCCAAAGAAAAATAAATTTTAATAAGTTAGAATAATCAGAAAATAAGTGATAAACCTTCCGTCTTAAAGATAATCTTTCAACCTAGGAAACCCAAATAAGTCAACTGGAAGACTACTAGAATCAGTAAAGTAGCTAGATAAGATCAATAACAAAAGCAATAAAACGATTCTTATAACCCCAAAATGATAGGTTAGCAAATTTTATTTTTAAAAGAGATCCATGAACCCAGCACATTGTACTCCATGATTGCACTAATGTACACAGCTATGATTTGATTTAATAAAAAAATAAAAAGAGATCTACAGCAACGAAGTCCATGCAATAATCAGGAATAAAATGTGAGTCTAATGTGCAAACCTGTAGTGGAATAAACTGTAAAAATCTACAAGAGAACATACAAGAAAACTTGAATAAATGGAAAAACATAGTGTTCTTTATTTGGAAACAGTTAACATTAAATATAACCTGTCCCATGGCGGTCTACAGATCACCAGACTTGACAGGTCCTGGGAAAGAACCTCCAGAACTGTGGGCCGGTGTGGTGGCTCAAGCCTGTGATCCCAGAACTTAGGGAGGCTGAGTCAGGAGGATCATTTGAGCCCACGAGTGGAAGGTTGCAGTGAGCTATGATCACAGCACTGCACTCCAGCCTGGGGGACAGAATGTGACCCTGACTCAAAAAAATAATAACTGTGAAAAACAACAATATGTAGTGATATAGAAATGCATGCTGAATGCATTATTATGAATGATGCTGTCATAATTAAAATGGTGAGGCCACGGCACAGCAAGAAGCAAGAGAGAGCAGAGGTTTCAGGAAAAGGTCCTCAGACACATGGGAATTTAATTCAAAATGAGGTTGTGGGGGGAGATTCTGGACAGAGATCTCAGCATGAACAGATGTTACAGAAACTAGGCTTCTGGATACGATACTGCTGAGATGAAATTGTTGATTCTCTTCTTGTCTGGATGTTAAAACTTCCTGAGCAGGGCAGATGTCTTCACATCATTGACATTAATTCTGATAATGAGGATATTGATAACATGTTAAAAATCAGAGCAGGAATTTTCTATCCCTAGCCTCGCAGGTTCTCATACACGTGGTTAATCCTTGTCATTCTTAGATCACTGTGATTGTGGCTTCACAGGGAGATGACCTGAAGGTTGTCTGTGAAACCAGTTTCAGAAGCTTCAGTATCGTGTACCCACAGGACACTAACCTTAACCTCGGGTGCTGAAAACCCTGCAGGCGCTCCTCATAATCCCTTCACCACCTCTACTTGCAAAGACGCTGTCTGCCTCCTTGAACTGGAGGAAGCCAAGAAGCCACTCTATATACGAAATGACGCACCACAGGGATGACATCTAAGCTTTCCCAGTATTTATCTACAGGATGATAAATTCTCGAAGCACAGGTGAACTTGGCCAATGGAAAACAGGGAATGGGAGGAAGCTGGGCTAATAAATCCCCCCTCCTTTCTCCCTTCCACTGTCCTCTAGCCATTCTTGCCACCGCAGCAGCAGGTGGGAAATCCCATCACAAACAATTGGCCAGAGCAGAATATGTTAATCGATAAGACGCCCAATGGGTTGGTTGAGTGTCGCCCTTGACACGTGAAAAGTTTTTCCTGCCTGTTGCTCTGATTCTCTATGATACTTACACTGCTTCACCATGTCAAGACCAACCCTGGCATGGAATTTACACATGGGCACCCTACGGGCTTGAAAGCAGTCTTTGTGCTCCGTCACCAGCCTGGCACTGTTGCTCCCTCTGGAGATCTGCTCAAAGTCACTGAGCGCCATGTGCTCAGGGACAACAACGCTGTTGGTGGGGACTTCCTGGACCTGTTATATGTCAGGCACCCCCTTTTTCACTGACACAGATGTGAAAGGCTGGAAGAAGGAAAAGTTTTCTGAGGTGCATTAAGATACAAATGCTCAGAGACATAACCTGCAAATATCTTGTCCCATTCTGAGGGCCGTCTACTTGCTTTATTTACTGTGTTCTTGCCTGTGCAGAAGCTTTTTAGTTTGATCAGGTCCCAGTAGTGTTTTTGATGCTGCTTCAATAACCCGGGGAGTCCTCCTCATAAATTATTCGCCCAGGCCGATTCCTTCAAGAGTCTTCCCTGTACTTTCTTCTAGTATTTTGTACACCATAGAATACTATGCAGCCTTAAAGAAAGATGGAGACTTTACCTCTTTCATGTTTACATGGATGGAGCTGGAACATATACTTTTTAGCAAAGTATCTCAAGAATGGAAGAAAAAGTTTCCAATGTACTCATCCCTATTATGAAGCTAATTTATAGCCTTCATATGAAGGCTATACCCCAACTATAACATAAGAAAGGGGAAAGGGGCAAGGGAGGGTAGGGGACGGGTGAGGTTGGGATGGAGGGAGGGTAATTGATGGGGCCACACCTACAATGCATCTTAGAAGGATACAGGTAAACCTTACTAAATGCAGAATACAAATGTCTTCATACAATAACTAAGAAAATGCCATGAAGACTATGTTAACCAGTTTGATGAAAATAGTTCAGATTGTATATGAAACCTGCACATAGTACCCCTTGATTGCATTAATGTACACAGCTATGATTTAATAATAAAAACAATAAAAAAGAGGCGGAGCAAGATGGCGGACGAGTAACAGCTTCCTTGCAGCTGGGCATGGTGAGACTGGGGAGAGAGGACTTCAGGCATCTCTGCCAGGCAGGATCTGCCCAGAAACTTCCCTTTGGGGACACAGGGAGACAGCGTGAGGCTTCTGGACACCCTGAGGAAGGCTAAAGCGGCGGAGATTGGCAGTTGGGGTTTCTACTCGGAGAGGGAGAATTGATGCAGGACATTTGGCGCCCTAGCCAGCTCAGCGGGGCTGGCGGACCTTCTGCCTCCTCCTTGGCAGTGTCGGTGTTGTGGCAGCCAGCTGAAGAGCCAGCGGGCTGATGACAGGCAAGGAGGGGGACCTCGAATCCCCATCGGAGGCTCCAATAGCCAAAATGGCTGGACAACTGCCGAGGAGACACCTGTGCCTTGGTGTCTCCTTCACTTTACACTTAGGACTAAATGTGGAACCCCCATTTCCTAAGCCTAGGCCAATTTCTTGTGAATTTCCTAGGCCTCAATTCCATGAAAGGACTGTGTCCATTCATTGATACATTCGTTCACCTTGCCCCCAGCGGAAGGGACTGTATTCATTCGTTTCCTGGCCAAGGAACCCATACACCTATATATACCCTGAGACTAAAGGCCTAAAGGGGGAGACTGGGAAAACCTGGGAGAGAAACGGAGAGAGCTTCTCTCTCCCCACTTGAGTTATCTCCCTCCACCAGGAGCTTTAGTGTTTTCTGTATTCTTCTCTGTAAATCAATTCTGCCTTACCACTGGGGGATGGGGGGGAATAATGTAATGAAGAATAATAAAATACATGTTTAAAAAAATAAAAAATAAAAAAAAAGAATGGAAAAAGTTTTTAATTGTTTCTAACAGGGAAAGGGAGGAAATAAAGCATTATGATGAAAAGGAGAATGTGGGGCTTTAGCAATATGTGGAGAGATACCCCAAAGACACATTCTTGTTTAATGTGCTTAAGGCTGACTTTTAGGAAAAGTGTTGGGAAGCCTTTAAACCAGAGGCATTGTAGTGGTGCATATTGAAACCATATGTCTTTTCTCCTAAAAACATTACAGAATCATTTTCCTCATATTGAACCAACTAGGTACTTGATGTAAGGAAAAGCACACTGTAGCTTGGAAATTCTTGACTGAGCTCTACTGGCTAGGAAGGAACCTCTCCGCTCCCGGCTCTAGCTGGCCTTCTTAAAACTTCAGTGAGAAGAAAGAGGGATATGGTGGGGGTGTGGCTTCAGTAAGAAAAAAGGTAGTTGGTGAGAGGAGAGCAGTTTATGCCAAGTCTCTTAGTTTCTAACCACTTAAAAGGCTTTTGAGACTCTCCACTTCTTTACCAAAACGTGAATAAATTATGGAGGCGGGATTTTGGCCCCAATTCAATTCCCTTGTTTTTAAGACGTAGATAATGTTCTAAAGATAATTATTTCCAGCTTTGGTTATGCTTTTCATGTGATTTCCCTAATGAAAGATACAAAAATAGATGACACGCAAGATATATTTGGAGAAGACTCCCACGAGCAAGTGGGATGAAAATCAAGTGGAAATAATGTATGCCAAAGAAGTTTATAAACTTGGGCGGCGCCTGTGGCTCAGTGGGTAGGGCGCTAGCCCCATATACCAAGGGTGGTGGGTTCAAACCTGCCCCAGCCAAACTAGAAAAATAGCCAGACGTTGTGGTGGGTGCCTGTAGTCCCAGCTACTCTGGAGGCTGAGGCAAGAGAATCGCCTAAGCCCAAGAGTTGGAGGTTACTGTGAGCTGTGACGTCACAGCACTCTACTGAGGGCGATAAAGTGAGACTCTGTCTCTACAAAAACAAAAAAAAGTTTGTAAACTCTAAAGAAGGACATACATATATGGAATTATTTTTAGAAAAAAAATGAGTGATCATATAACATTTATAAGAGGTTTTTGGACAACCAACATTTGCAACTTCCCTAAGCTTTGATTTACTCCTCTGTGTGGAAATAATGGCATACTTCGTATGCATAGATTACCAAAATTGCATGAGTTAATAGGTAAGATGTTTACTTTTTACTGTGCAGGGCTAATTTAATGAATTTATCATTATTATTATTATTTCTATTCTTGTTTTATAAATTAAGATTTTAATTAATGTGCTAATTGTGTTTAATTTTTAATTAGATTATTTTAACAAAATGGAATTCCTTGTTTACAGAGCTCAGAAATATCAGTATACTATATTAACTATTGTTTCCCTTTCTTTTATTTATGATTTTTAAAATTTCAGATTAATATGAGGGTATAAGCAATTTGGTTACAATGGTTGCACTTGTTAGATAAAGTCACTGTTGTACATGTGCCTCACTCTTGGGGGTGTGCCATATACCCTTACATTAAAGGGGACAACACCAGTCTTCCTCCTTCTCCCCTCTTCTCCCTCCCTCTTCCCACCTCCCCCTAACTTGAATTGAAGTGACTTTTTCTCTTGTGTGGGTTTGGATTAGTTCCTTCTTCTGGCTTCATATTAGTATCAAGCACATTGGATACTTGATTTTCCATTCTTGCGATACTTTACTAAGAAGGTGTTTCAACTCCATCCAGATTAATACAAAAAATGTAAAGTCTCCATCTTTCTGTGGCTAAATAGTAGTCCATGGTATACATATACCACAATTTATTAACGCATTCGGAGGTTGATGTGTGCTTAGGTTTTTTTAACATCTTGACAATCATAAATTGAGCTGGGACAAACAATCTAGTGAAAATGTCCTTATGATAAAATGATTTTTTTTTTTTGCAGTTTTTGGCCAGGGCTGGGTTTGAACCCACCACCTCCAGCATATGGGGCTGGCGCCCTACTCCTTGAGCCACAGGAAACCCAATAAAATGATTTTTTTTCTTCTGGATAGATACCTAGTAACAGGATTGCAGGATCAAATGGAAGCTCTGTTTTGAGTTCTTTGAGGATTCTCTAAACTTCTTTCCAAAGAAGTTGTATTAGCTTGCAGTCCCACCAACAGTATAAAAGAGTTCCCTTTTTTTCCACATCCGTGGCAGCATCTGCAGCTTTGGGACTTTATGATGGGGCCATTCTCACTGTGGCTAGGTGATGTCTCAAGGTGCTTTGTTTTGTTTTCTTTCCTTTTCTTTTGAGACAGAATTCACTATGTCACACTGAGTAGAGTGCTGTGGCATCGCAGCTCACAGCAACCTCAAACTCTTGGGCTTAAGTGATTCTCTTGCCTCCCAGGTAGCTGGGACTACAGACACCGGCCACAATGCCCAGCTATTTTTGTTGTTGTTGTTGTTGTTGTTATTGTTGTTGGGGCCAGCTTTGAACCTGCCAGCCTGGGTGCATGTGGCCAGCACTGTTACCACTGTGCTATGGGTGCTGAGTCAGGAATTTTTTTTTTTTTTTTTTTTTTAGACAGACTCTCACTTTTTCACCCTTGGTAGGGTAATATGGCATCACAGCTCACAGAAACCTCAAACTCTTAGGCTTAAGTGATTCTCTTGCCTCAGCTTCTCAAGTATCTGGGACTATAGGCGCCCGCCACAATGCCCGGCTATTTTTTTTTTTTTTTTTGGTTACAGTTGTCATTGTTGTTTAGCAGGCCTGGGCCAGGCTGGAACCTGCCAGCCCTGGTATGTGTGGCTGGTGTCCTACCCACTGAGCTTCGGGCACCACCTCAAGGTGGTGATTTGATTTGCATTTCTCTGTGATAATTAGGGACGTTGGGCACTTTTTTATATGTTTGTTGACCATTCATCTGTCTTTTCAGAGAAGGTTCTGTTCATGTCTCTTGCCCAGTAATAGACGGGACTATTTGCTGTCTTTTGTTGATTAATTTGAGTTCTCTATAGATTCTAGTTATCAAGTTTTTGTCAGATTTCTAACATGTGAAAGTCTTTTTCCATTCTTGTTTTTTTTTTATAATTTTATTGAATCATAATTGTGTACATTGGTGCAATCATAGGGCACAATGTGCTTCATATACATTTAGAAATATTTTTATCGCACTGTTACAGATAGCCTTCATGGCATTTTCTTGATCACTATATAAAGACATTGATACTCTACCTTTAATAAGTTTCACCAGTACCCTGTTAAGATGCACCGTAGGTGTGTTCCCACTAATTGCCCTCCCTCCACCCATTCTCC
>CAUYON010025520.1:0-25886 GCA_963573935.1 Arctocebus calabarensis | reverse complement strand
CTGGATATTATCAACAGCTTTTTCTGCGTCTATTGAGAGAATAATATGGTCTTTGTTTTTTAATTTGTTTATGTGCTGAATTATATTTATAGATTTATGTATATTGAACCAGCCTTGAGACCCTGGGATAAAACCCACTTGATCATGCTGTATAATTTGTTTGATGTGTTGCTGGATTCTGTTTGTTAGGATCTTATTGAATATTTTTGCATCAATATTTATTAGTGATATTGGTCTATAGTTTTCTTTTCTTGTTGGGTCTATTCCTGGTTTGGGGATCCAGGTGATGTTTGCTTCATAGAATGTGTTGGATAGTATTCTTTCTTTTGGTTATTGAGTTTTTTAACAGTCCAGTGGACATTTTTAATCCTTTCACTACTCTGGAAGTTAGAATTTGATCAAAAGTTTCTGAGTGAGTTTACTGTTTACTTCTGTGGTGGAGGATTGTGCTGGTCATTATGGAGGATAGGTCTGAGAATATCCTGGAGAGCTGTTTTAGTTATGGCAAATTTGTTCAACATATGAATGTCATTAAAGTATTTAATTTCTCCATCATAAATAAAACTCAGTTTAGCTGGATACAGGGTCCTGGATTGAAAGTTATTTTGTTTTAGAAGGTTAAAGGTTGATGACCACCCTCTTCTAGCTTGAAAGGTTTCAACAGAGAGATTTGCAGTCATTCTAATATTCTTTCCCTTTTAGGTTATGGTTTTCTTACATCTGGCTTATTGCAGAATTTTAACTTTGACAAATTTAATTATAATGTGTCTGGGAGATGCTTAATTTGGGTTGAGTCATGCTGGGGTTCTGAAACTGTCTGCTATCTGAATTTCAGAATCTCTTACCATGTTTGGGAAGTTCTCTTCCATATTCTCTTTGAGTAGGGCACCTGGGACTTTCGTAGCAACCTTGTTGCCTTCAGGAATTCCTGTAAGGTGAATATTAGTTTTTTTAGAATTATCTCAGAGCTCCAGGAGAAAATGATGCATTTTTGCTCTCCACTACTCTTCCTCTTTGAGCTTTTGGGAGCATTCAAAAGCTTTATCTTCAATGTCTGAAATCCTTTCTTCTGCCTGCTCCATTCTGTTAGTGAGGGATTCTACTGTATTTCTCAGGTCTTTGAGGGCTGTAATTTCTTGCTTCAATGTGTCAAAATCATTGGTTATTTTGTCTTTGAATTCACTGAATTCTTGATACAACTTTTGAATTGCTCCTTGAATTTCTAATTTCAATTTTACCTCCATTCTGTTAATCTTATTTGCAATCTAAATTCTGAGTTCGATTTCTGACATGTCAGCCATTTATTTATGAATCAGATCTTCTGGTGTGTCCACCTTGTTGTTCCTTGGGAGAGTTTATCTATTCTGCTTTTTCATGTTGCTGGAGTTTTTCCACTGATTCTACCCCATGATTATTTTACAGCATTTGGCTAGAGAAGAAGATAAGGAGAAATTTGGTTGGGCTCCTGGAGTAGTGATTAACCAGCCCTTGGCCCAAGATCTGGGACTGGTGACTACAGTTTTTCCCCTACAGCCTTGCAAAGGTCCTGTACACTACTACGGCTTAAGACACTGGGGACCTGCTTGGTGTGGTGGGGCTAAGTGGCTCTGTCTTATTTTCAGCTGATCTCCATCCAATCCTAGTGAATCAGTAACTCTGGCTGCAAGTCTCAACTATGGAGATATACCAGCAACTAAGACACCCTGCCCCACCAGGGGCAACAACTGGAAAAGGAAAATCAAACCTTCCCTTAACAACACAACCAGGGTTCCACCTTGGATGGTCCTTAGGTAATTGGCCCAGGTCAAGAGTTCCAAATCATTTGTCCCAGTCAGTACCCAGTCTCTTTGGGAGAGTTCAAAAGGTCTCTAGCAATTAGATAGCAGTGGTCTGCTGGCAGCTCGAGTATGACTCACTCTGGTGCTCCATGAAGTCAGAAAGGTGCACCCAGCAAATGAAGTAGTCCAGGAAGGTTGATGCCTCCTTCCCTATCTTGCACCTCTGTCATACCCAGTCACTGGTAACACCACAGGGCTGTGACCCAGTTCCTTCCAATGAGCAGATGCTCCAGGGGTTTGTGCCTGCCTGAGTGGGGGAGATCTATGTCTCCTCAGCCAGTCCACCACACTCAGCTACTAGCTGGCAGGGGGAACTGAAGCTTAACAACCTGGTTGCTTAATGGAACCTGGGTAGTTTCAATCAATTCCAGTCCTGCCCCCAAGCGATGTTGCTGCCTCTTATATTCTTCAGGATTTGTGTTTCTATCCTGGCTATGTTCCCCTGAGGGCCAGGCACTGTTTTAGTTCACAGAAACTGCCACTCAGCCCAGCTGAATTCTCAAGGAGCTGGTATCTCAGTCTCCACTGCACTCTTTGTTGGGGTGGCATGGTTAAAGTTCCCAAATGGTTCTCAATTCCTGCCCCTCCCTGGGCTGGTGCTGCTACCATGCCTGCTTTTGTCCCACCTATGCTCCCCTGGGGGCCAGCTGCATCTTGGGCTCAGAGAAGCAGTAATTCTCGCTCAGCCCCACCCTGGGAGTGTGTCACCTCTGCACACGTGTGTGTGTGTGTGTGTGTATTCTATCCTCTGTCCCCGCCGCACCCAGCCCAGGCAGGTACTGCCTCAGGCATACCCTTTAGTCTTGGGGCCTGAGTTTCCATCCCAGATCTATTCTGCCAGTGTCTGCCACAGGAGTAGAGGCCCAGCTCCCTTTGGTGGCTAAGAGAGGGGGGGGAAGTGTCTCTTCAAAATGTTCCCAGGCATGTGAGCTCTATTGTTCCCACCACTGCTGCTGTTGCACTGTGCCACAGGGCACCACTTCTCCTTCTCCCCTATGGCTCCCTCACTCCACAGTCCCTGCTCCACACCCATGTCACAGAACCAGCACAGACCTGCAATAGCCCGAGCCCCGTGTACACTTGTTAAGAAAATTCCCAAGAGCCTGGACTCCACAGGGGACAGGCTTCCAGACCTTGGGGTGAGAGTGGAAGGGAGTGTTGGGAGTTCAGAATTGTGGGTAGAGTCTATGTTCGGTTTATGCTTG
Source organism: Arctocebus calabarensis (assembly GCA_963573935.1). Lineage (NCBI taxonomy): Eukaryota > Metazoa > Chordata > Mammalia > Primates > Lorisidae > Arctocebus > Arctocebus calabarensis. The sequence continues at coordinate 22,843 of CAUYON010025520.1, read as the reverse complement.
GCAGGAGAGTGCCATGGCACATTAGTGGGTCCTCTCAGGGGAAGGAGTTCTAGTTTTCAGAGGGTCCCTCATGTCAGATAAAATAGGAGGAAATCTGAACTCTACTTGCTTGTTTGTAGAAAGTATACCGTGAGCCATTCTCATGGGGAGGGGGATTCCCATCTGCTTGATGATGGATTTTGTACTTATTGTTTGTTTCCTTGGGTTCACAGCTCACCTCAGCAGGGTGAATGTGCACTCTTCAACCTTCTCTCTTGGCTTAGCTCCATATCATCAACTTATTTGCTAAACTTCTGTGCTTTAACTCTCCTACTGGATGGGAGCCTCTGTGGAAAGCTGGCTCCAGTTGGCGATCTAGCCTCTCTTTTGGGGGTGCATTTAATTTTATTCTTTATGCTTTTAGCTATTTTCCAAGTTGTCTACAAATAAGTATGTTTTGCTTTTAATATCAGAGTAAATATAAAATCTGAAATTTTTAATGTGATAGAATCAAGGCTAAGGATTTGAATCTTGATCTTTTTCTCATCTTTTAAAATGTTTTCATGTTTTTTACTCATTCATTGAATTTTACTGAAAATATTCTGATTTCTAATAATTAAGCCAAATATTTATTTTACAATAGAAATTGCAAAAAAAACCAAAACAAAACAAAAAAACAATGTTTTTTATGTCCTATGTCTCCTTTTTTAAAGTTCTAATGTGCAATAAAATATGACATTCTTTTTATTTTATGTAATGACTTAGAAAAAGTCTAGGGATCTAGCTGCTTCTATAAAGAATACAGAGTCAATAGATCAATTTTGCTTTTTATATTAACAAAGTATAAATGAAATATAATCTTGAACTCATAACAACCATTTATGAACTTTAAGTTTCTTCAGCAAGTAAATCTGTAAATTTTAAAGCAATAGCAGCCATCACAATATGAACATGGTTCACTTTTTCTATAAATAATTGAAATATGGCTAAATGTGCTACTATACATGAAGATATTATACATATATAACCTGCTTTGAGAAATGAATTTTTAAAAGAGGAATGTAAAACATTGATAATGGAAAGTTTAGAAAGATTGTAAATATTCCTACATCTACAAAATATGAGTGTACATCACATCTTCAATGGGACCTGTTAAACACGATTCAGGTTGTGCACAGAGAGATGGAGTTTATATCTTAATTTCAAATATCTTTTGCTTTAGAGAATGTCAGCATTTAGGAAACAAAGACTCACTTTTGTTTCATCAGGATTCAGGACTATGAAAGAAGATAGAGCAGATTCCTTCTTTACTCTCTTCTTGCCACCTACAAACTTAACCATTATCTCAAGCAAGCAGAGTTTTACGTGAGTGGATTCATTGCTTCCACCACACTCTCCGGCACATATTCTCTCACTCTCCTCAGGATCAACAGTTGTGGAATTTTGCTCGAAATTTCTTACTATGCTTTTGAGGTTAATTCTCTCCATTTAGTGAACACTGATGGAAGTAATTAACCTTTCATTTGGCATTAATAGAAAAAAGTAGAATTTTGGTAGCATGAACCTATTTTATAAGCCATTACTCCTATTGTCTCCATCCCATCTCTTGCACATGTGACCATCTGGTTCACTGAATGCAGCTGTTCACTTGTGTCATTGGCATGACTACAGGTCCGAAGAGCATAATAGGAGGCAAAGGAAATCATGCACATGTTGGAAGGGGAGAGCAGAGTTATGTACCCCAGGAGTTTTCATTATGGATAATTTCAGAAAATGTGTAACATATCACTGCTGGCAATGTGATCGTTAAATTGTGTTCTGAACTCAGAAAAGGAGTGTGGATGTAGCCATTGGTGTTTGGGAAAAGAAACGGTTATGGTATGATAGGTTCAAATGACAAGTGAGATTTCATAAGCAGGAATACAATATCCCCTGCCTTTGCCACATACCTTCTCTGATCCTGGAAAATAAAATCTGTACAATACGGTGTCTGACATTAGATGCATAATTCTACCTTCTGTGGAATCTTAAGGACTTCTCTGCTCTACCATTCTATAATATTGGGAGGTAGAACTCTGAAGTTCAAACAAATACATCTGTGTTTTAATAAACTCTTCAGAAGATTCTGATGCACACTGGAATTTGAGAATCACTGCCATGATCCTGGTGATGTTTCTTCGGCTATTTTAGATCCAACTTGTTTTTGTTTTCTTTGTTTTTTAATCTTCCATTCCTTTTGCTTTCCAAATAGCCAACAACTCCTTCTAGACAAATGGAATTAATCCTAATCATTTTTCTGCTCTAAATAAGTCCCCTTGATCTTCTTTGGGGGGTTACACTTTTGCATTTTTAGTTGATACGTCATAGTTGAACATATTTGGTGGATACTTGTGCTATTTTGATACCTGTATACAATATGTAGTGATTAAATAAGGTTCATTAGGGTATCTATCATCCAAACATATGCCTTTTCTTTGTGTTGGGAACATTACAATTCTTCTATTTTGAAATATACATTAAATAATTAACTATAATTTCCATAGTGTAGTATCCAACACTAGACCTTATTTTTTCTCTCTATCGATATTTGACCTTTTAATCTTGTTGAAATGTTCCTTTCATCATCATCTGTTATGGTGGCCCCCTGAGATTCCCTATTGTCACCAGATGCAGTCCTACCCTGTTGTGTAACACTCCAGTTTGTACAACCTTCTGAGCCAATTTCAGGACGTATTTCTTCTTTTTTCATAATTTAATTCTCATGTTAGTGAGATTTCTTAATGTCTGTACCATTTCTTGCACATACTTTCCCTCTGTGCTTTTGTCTACTCCCTTCTTCAGGTCTATAACATTTTTCTTTAACCCATCCTGAGTGTTCAAATCCTAATCACCTTTCAATGTCCCTCTTTTTCTTTTTATTTATTTATTTATTTATTTATTTATTTTTTTAATGTTCCTCTTTTTCAAGAAGAATTTCCCATCAACTCATGCCATGCTTTCTCTCTTTCTGTTCATTCTTCTCCTCTGGCAACTACTAATATACCACTTTATATTATTATATACATGTTGTCCTCAAGGACAAAGCTTTTAATTTTAGCTTATTTATATCTTTTCACCCAATAGCCAAGATGACATAGACAGAAGTGCTTATATTTTATAAACTATACTGGCCTTTGAGTAGTAATTCCAAAGTTCAAAAAAATAAATAAAAGGCTTATCTTTAGCCAAACTATTATTCAGATGATTGAGACATCATTATTTAATTCTTGGTCATGATTCATTATCCTAACTGGAAATTACTGTAGTATCCTTGGATGAAAGAGACTGTGTAATGAGAAGTCATTCTTCTGCAGAGGGGGGCTTATGGCCAGTGACAGTAAGCAGCTCTAAGGATGGGCTTATTGGTCCAGGATGATCCCACTATATGTGTAGAGGTCTTGGAACATCAGAGGTGGGTCCTTAGACGGCAGTTTGTCAACTATCAGGGAAGCATAGGCATAAGTATGAGATAAACTAATCTGTCTGAATCTGCCCACTGGTCCTAAGCACTTACCTGGAGTCTTTCCTGCTTACTTCATTTGTTTTATGGCTCCAGAATGACCCTCCGGTTATAATATCATCAAATATCCTGAAGCATTTCTTTGTTCTTTATCCTGTCTTATCCACATGGTCCCGTCAACCCTTGATAGTTTTTTTCAATAATTTTTCTTTCTGGTTCTTCACACCTCTCCTCCTAAAAATGAGCAAGATTTTCCTTGTAGAAGAAAGCAAAGGCATACTTAGAAAGGTCCAATCACTAGAAATACAGAGTAAGTCTTTGGCCCAGCTTGCAGATCAAGTGGGGAAATCTCTATTATTTGTTCCTGATGTTTCATGCCTCAAAAGCCAAAAAAAAAAAAAAAAAGATTTCTTGCCATAGCTATGAAAAATGAAATATAAGGGGGGGAGGGGCAAGATGGCCAACTGGAAGCAGCTTCTGAAAGAGACTCCTGTCCAAAAAGGAAGATAACATCCAGAAACTGTCCAATTAAGCTGAAGACTGGGAGCCCAGCAAAGAGACAGAAGTGATAACTGCAGGTCTCCTCTGCTGAGGAAAGCTGCAACTCCAAGAAAGCAAGCGTCAGGTACAAAATTCATCAGAAAGGAAAGGTGTCCATCCCCTCCCCCCCAAAAGTTGTCGTTTTTCTGTTTCTTTTCTTTTCTCTCTTCATTTACTCCTGCAGGTTTTCTATAGACAAGAGGTGAACTGTGTACTTCTTGGCTTACCCCACAGGAGAGTGCTGTGGGAAGTGGGGACTACTAACTCAAAGAGACCCTGTTGCGACTCTGAACATTCTCTTCCAAGGCAGAAAAATTGAACTATAAGTCTTCCCTGCCATTCTGAACTTCCAGTACACCCTCCCCCGCCTTACCTGACGAACCAGAAGCCTGACCCCTGCTGAGACTGAGGGAGGAGGTTCTTGGGCAGTGTGCCCCCTCCCTGTCTGCTGGACCAAATGCCCCAAAGGAAAGAGGATCCAGGGGACCCCTCCAAGTTTTCCCCACTCCTACCTACATGCCTTCTTTGACCAGGGACTCAGCTGGCAAACTTGCAGACCCATGCCATGCATCCTCTGGGCTTCCAAACACCCTCGTTGGCCATGAACTCCTCTGGTGACAATGTAGCCAGCGATGCCTCAGCTCATCCTGTTGTGCCAGGGAATCTGCTGGTGACTGTGCGGCCCTGTGCCTCGATCCCACTGGGCTACTGCATGCCTGCTCCAGCCAGGGACTTTGGTAACTGCACAATCTGCAACTCCCTCCTGTACCCTTTCTGCCTCCGCATCAGCCCTACCAGTCTGGCTAGTGACTCCAGAAACCACACAACCCAGGCCCTCTCTCTAGAGCCCTCCCTGCCTCTACGAGAAGCCCTCCTCCTGGCCAGAGATTGCTTGAGCTGTGGGCTCTCTTTGACAAAGTCACCGAGTGCCAGGCACTCCCAGAACTGTGTACACCATCCCCCACCCTGCTGCAGGATCTGGTGCTGATCCCACAGCCAAACTCCCTGGCTGGGGCAGTCCCAGAGGAGCTACAAAGGGTCACTTCCTACAAAAATCCAACAACAATAGAATTATCCCACCAGGGTCTAATCATGGAGAGAAACCTCCCCAACTCTGAGAACGGCCAGAGGCAATGGTGAAAAACAATCATGAGGCAGAATCAACAGAAAAACTCTGGCAATATGAGTAATCAAAGTAGATCAACTCCCCCAAGGAATTGACAAGACAGACACAGCACAAGATCCTATGCATAAACAAATGGCTTAGATGCCAGAAGTCAAATTGAGAATATGGATAGCAAATAAAATCAACATAATGGAGGAAAAGATGGAATTAGAATTTCAAGCAGTAATCCAAATGATGTCTTAAGAATTCAAGAAATTCAAAGAAAAAATGACCAAAGATTTTGACATATTGAGACAAGATATTGCAGCTCTCAAAGATCTGAGAAATATAGTATAATCCCTCAGTAACAGAATGGAAGAAGCAGAAGAAAGGATTGCTGACATCGAAGACAAAGTTTTCAAACGCTCCTAAACTTTCAAAGAGGAAGAGAATGGAAGGAAGATCACTCTCTCAAAGAGCTCTGGGATAGTTCGAAGAAAACAAATATTTGCCTTATAAAGATCCCCAAAAGTGATGAAGTCGCTTCACAAGACACAGAGTCTATTCTTCATGAGATTGTGAAAGAAAACTTTCCAGACATACAAAGATTTTCTGAAATTCAGATAGCAGACATTTTAAGAACTCCAGCATGACTCAACCTGAATAAGACATCCCCCAGGAAAATCATAATCACTTGCACTAAAGATAATATGAAGGAGAAAGTTCTGAAAGCAGCAGATACAAGAAAACTATAACCTACGAGGGGAAAAATATTTGAATAATTGCAGATATCTCTGCTGAAATTTGTCAAGCTAGAAGAGGATGGTCATTGACTTTTAATCTCCTAAAACAAAATAATTATCAACCCAGGATCCTGTACCCAGCTAAACTGAGTTTCATTTATGATGGAGAAAGTAAATACTTTAACAACATTCACATATTGAAGAAATTTGCCATAAACCTGCTCTCTAGGATATTCTCAGACCTATCTTCCATAATGACCAATGTAATCCTCCACCACAAAAGTAAATCTACTCAGAAACTTTTGATTGAATTCCAACTTCCACAGTAATGAAAGGATTAAAAATGTCCACCAGACTTTCGAAAGGCTTATCAACATTCTCAATTAATGTGAACAGTTTAAATTGTCCTCCAAAGAGGCACAGGCTGGCTGAATGGATACAAAAACTCAGGCCAGATATCTACTGCATGCAAGAATCTCATCTTACCTTAAAAGATAAATATAGACTCAAGGTGAAGGGATGGTCATCTATACTCCCAGCAAATGGAAAACAGAAATAAGCAGGTGTGGCAATCCTATTTGCAGACATAGTAGGCTTTAAACCAACCAAAATCAGGATGGATAACGATGAATACTTCACATTTGTTAAAGGTACTACACAATATGATGAGATTTCAATTATTAATATTTATGCACCCAACTAAAATATGCCTCAATTTGTAAGTGAAACTCGAACAGACATAAGCAACTTGATTTCCTCCAGCTACATGCCAGTCAGAGATTTTAACACCTCTTTAGCAGTGCTGGATAGATGCTCCAAAAAGAAGCTGAGCAAAGAAATTTTAGATTTAAACTTAACTATTCAACATCTGGATTTAACAGACATCTACAGAACATTTCATCCCAACAAAACTGAATACACATTCTTCTCATCATCCCACAAACATACTCCATAATTGATCACATCCTAGATCACAAGTCTGACCTCAGTAAATTAAAAATAAATAGAAATTATTCTTTGCCTCTTCTCAGACCATCATGAATTAAATGTTGAACTCCATAAGAACAGGAATCTGCATACTCATACAAAAACAAGGAAGCTAAATAACTGTATGATGAAGGATAGATGGGTCATACATGAGATTAAGAAGGAAATTACCAAATTTTTGAACAAAACAACAATGAAGGCATGAATTATCAGAGACTGCAAAGGCATTTTTAAGAGGAAAATTTATAGAACTGCAAGCATTCTTCAAGAACATGGAAAGAGAGGAAATTAACAACTTAATGGGACATCTTAAGCAACTGGAGAAAAAGAACATTCCAACCCCAAACCCAGCAGAAGAAAAGAAATAACCAAAATTGGAGCAGAATTAAATGAAATGGCAAACAAAAGAATTATACAACAGATCGATAAATCAAAAAGTTGGTTTTTTGAAAAGGTCAGTAAAATTGATAAACCTTTGGCTAACATAACCAGGAAAAAAAGAGTAAAATCTCTAATTTCATCAATCAGAAATGGTAAAGATGAAATAACAACAGACCCCTCAGAAATTCAAAAAATCCTTAATGAATATTGCAAGAAACTTTATTCTCAGAAATATGAAAATCTGAAGGAAATTGACCAATACTTGGAAGCATTCCACCTACCAAGATGTAGCCAGAACGAAGTGGAAATGTTGAACAGGCCTATATCAAGTTCTGAAATAGAATCAACTATACAAAATATCCCTAAAAAGAAAAGCCCAGGACCAGATGGCTTCACGTCAGAATTCTACCAAACCTTTAGAGAAGAACTAGTACTTATATTACTAAACCTCTTCCAAAATATAGAAGAAAAAGGAAAACTACACAACACATTCTATGAAGCAAACATCACCTTGATCCCTAAAGCAGGGGAAAACCCAACAAGAAAAGAAAATTATACACCAATATCACTAATGAATATTGATGCAAAAATATTCAACAAGATCCTAACAAACAGAATCCAGCAACACATCAAACAAATTATACACCATGACCAAGTAGGTTTTATCCCAGGGTCTCAAGGCTGGTTCAATATATGCAAATCTATAAATGTAATTCAGCACATAAACAAATTAAAAATTAAAGACCATATGATTCTCTCAATTGATGCAGGAAAACCTTTTGGAATATCCAGCATCCCTTCATGATCATAACACTTATGAAAATTGGTATAGAAGAGACATTTCTTAAACTAATAGAGACCACCTACAGGAAATCCACAACCAATATTGTATTGAATGGAGTTAAATTGAAATCATTTCCACTTAGATCAGGAACCAGGCAAGGATGCTCATTGTTTCCATTCCTATTTAACATTGTAATGGAAGTTTTAGCCATTGCAATTAGGGAAGAAAAGGCAATCAAGGGTATCCACACAGGGTCAGAAGAGATCAAACTTTCACTCTTCGCAGATGATATAATTGTATATCTAGAAAACACCAAGGATTCTACTACAAAACTCTTAGAAGTGATCAAGGAATACAGCAATGTCTCAGGCTACAAAATCAACACCCATAAATCTGTAGCCTTCATAAATACCAACAATACCAAAACCAAAAAGAAAGTCACTCTATTCCTTTCACAGTAGTGCCAAAGAAGATGAAATATTTGGGAGTTTACCTAACAAAGGACGTGAAAGATCTCTATAAAGAGAACTATGAAACTTTAAGAAAAGAAATAGCCGAAAATGTTAACAAATGGAAAAACATACCATGCTCATGTCTGGGAAGAATCAGCATTGTTAAAATGTCTATACTACCCAAAGGAATATATAATTTTAATGCAATTCCTATTAAAGTTCCATTGTCATATTTTAAAGATCTCAAAAAAATAAGACTTTGTTTTATATGGAATCAGAAAGAAACTCAAATAGCCAAGACATTACTCAGAAACAAAAACAATGCAGGAGGAATCACGCTACCAGACCTGAGTTTACTAAATAGCAATAGTGATCAAAACAGCATGGTACTGGCACAAAAACAAAGAGGTAGATGTTTGGAACAGAATAGAGAACCAAGAGATGAATCCAGCTACTTACTGTTACTTGATCTTTGACAAGCCAATTAAAAACATTCAGTGGGGAAAGATGCCCTATTTAACAAATGGTGCTCGGTGAACTTGCTGGCGACCTGTAGAAGACTGAAACTGGACCCACACCTTTCATCATTAACTAAGATAAACTCTTCCTGGATTAAAGATTTAAACTTAAGACCTGAAAGTATAAAAATACTAGAAGAACGTGCAGGGCAAACTCTTGCAGGAATTGGCCTGGGTGAATATTTTATGAAGACTCCCCAGGCAATTGAAACAGTATCAAAAATACACTACTGGGACCTCATCAAACTAAAAAGTTTCTTCACAGCCAAAGACATAGTAAGTATAGCAACCAGACAGCTGTCAGAATGGGAGAAAATATTTGTAGGTTATGCCTCTGACAAAGGTTATTAAATCCACAAAGAACGCAAATGTATTAGCAAGAAAAGAACAAGTGATCCCATCTTAGGGTGGGCAAAGGACCTGAAGAGAAACTTCTCTAAAGAAGACAGGCGTGTGGCCTACAGACACATGAAAAATTCTCACCATCCTTAATCATTAGAGAAATGTAATTCAAAACTACTTTGAGATATCACCTAACTCCAATAAAATTAGCCCACATCACAAAATCCCAAAACCAGAGATGCTGGCGTGGATGTGGAGAAAAGGGAACACTTCTACACTGTTGGTGGGAATGCACACTAATGTGTTCCTTTTGGAAGGATGTTTGGAGATCTAAAAATAGACCTGCCATTCGATCCTATAATTCCTTTACTCGTATATACCCAGATGACCAAAGATTACATTATAACAAATACGTCTGTACCAGAATGTTTATTGCAGCCCAATTCATAATTGCAAAGTCATGGAAGAAGCCCAAGTGCCCACTGACCCACAAATGGATTAATAAATTATGGTACAAGTATACCATGGAATATTATGAAGCCTGAAAGAAAGATGGAGACTTTACCTCTTTCATGTTTACATGGATGGAGCTGGAATATATTCTTCTTTGGAAAGTATCTCAAGAATGGAAGAAAAATTATCTAATGTACTCAGCCCTACTATGAAGCTAATTTATAGCTTTCATATGAAGGCTATAACTCAACTATAGCACAAGAATATGGGGAAAAGAGCAAGGGAGGGGAGGGGAGAGAAAGATTGGGGTGGAGAAGGGTAATTAGTGGGGTCACACCTACAGTAATTTTAGAAGGGTACAGGCAAAACTTACTAAATGCAGAATACAAATGTCTTCATACAATAACTTAGGAAAATGCCATGAAATCTATGTTAAACAGTTTGATGAAAATATTTCAGATTGTATGTGAAACCAGCACATTGTACCTCTTGACTAATGTACACAGCTATGATTTAATAATAAAAATAACCTGAACGGAAAAGAAAAAAAGAAAAAGAAAAAGAAAAAGAAAAATGCCCTAATACAAAGAGTAATTTCTCTAAAGAACAAATTAAAATGACAATTAGACAAGTTTAAAAAGTTCAATCCCACTAGTCATTAAAATGCAAAATAAAACAATGGAATACCATTTAAAAAAAGATGAAATATAAGTTAATCTCTCAAGTAACCCTAGAAGATAAGCCTTTAGTAGTAGTCCCTCCTTAATTTATATTTCAAAAGAGGCAATTTTTTCATATTATAATGAACACAGGAAAATAAAGAAAAAGAACAGGAGAGGAAAAGCTAGAAGAATTAACAAAAAATAATCTAAAAGGAGAAATTTAAACCTCAGATTAATAATGTATTTCTGAAATTTTGTTTTGTCAGCATTTAATTTGTATACTAATTAAAGTAATAATTAAGGTAAATACTTGTGACTCTGAATTTAAATTCTCAGTGACTTAACATGGTAAAGCAGATCTTTCTCACATATCACAACCCAGGATGTATCAGCTTTATTAGCCAAGTTTCAATGGATTGCTTGCCATCTTTAAAAACCTAACAACAAAAAAAAAAAGAAAGAAAAAAAGAGTTTCAAATTCTTCAATAATATTCTTTGCTCTGGCAAAGTTTGAAAGAAAAGCACAAGTGTAGACTATCTCAAAAATTTTCTAGGGTTCAGGATCAAGGGGACAAATTCACTTATTCCCATCCTCTACAGGTCAGAATTCAGATACATAGCCTCCTCGTTCTGCAATGGAAGCTATAAATATTATTTATTTAATTGAGGAAATAAAAAGTGAGTAGTTTATAGTAATAATTTGGGACCAGAGCTAGGAATGGCTCTTCTACCAGTAGGAGACCTGGTTGAATATGAGAGGAGTGTCCAGTCAAGCTGTGGAAGTCTTGGGTCAGTTTTTTTGTTTGTTTGTTTTCTTTGCAGTTTTTGGCTGGGGCTGGGTTTGAACCTCCGGCATATGGGGCCAGCACCCTACTCCTTTGAGCCACAGGAGCCACCTGGGTCAGTTTTTCTTATATCCAAAGAACCATGTGGTAAAAGTAAATTTGACCTTTTTTGAATTTTGTACATATTCAAAAAATATACTGTTAATTTTTTGAATATAGATAAAGAGGGTTTTTTTGTTCCAAAATATTAAGAGGGTACAAATGTTTTTTGTCACATGGATAGCTTGTATGATAGAATGTTTAAGTCAGATGAAGAAGTCTTACATACTGATTCAAATCTTACAAAATTGGTAATGCTGAGAAAACATTTCGTAGGTGTCTACGTTTCCACTGGCTTAGAAATTTAAAAGGTCTTTAACCTACTAAGAGTAGAGTATAAATGTCTTATCTCAACAAATAAGTGAGGTGATGGTTATGTTAATCAGTTTGATGTAAGCATTACACATTGTATATCAAAATCAGTACATTGTACCTCATAAATGTATACAGTTATGATTTAATAAACAATATGATTCACAATATATTCAAAAGAGAAGTTTTTTTCTTTTCTTCTTCTTTTTTAATTTGGAAGATAAGTTTTTAATTAGCTGATTTAGAAGCCTTTAACACTATCAAAAATAAATAAAACAAAAGGAAAAACCAACCCTGATATGTTATTTGCCTATAAAGAATTACTCATAAATTAACCCATTTATGCTTTAAATTCTCCACTGATTTACCTTACTGAAATCAAGTGATTGATGACTTCTCTCCATATAGTTTCTTAAAGAGTATTTTACTTACCAGATCAAAGGGAATCCAAATACTTCAAGTCATGTCTTTGAGTCATGTACGATTACTTCAAATAAAACACTATCTAAGTTTCCAAGATACACCTTGGAAGTTTGATTTTTAAATTTGTGTTCTTGCTGGACAGGGAAAAATAAGAGAAAAAAGAAAAATAGTTGAAAAAAAGACATTTAGATTTCACAGCTAGAACATCTTCTCCAAAAATATCTGAGAGATGAACTTAGAAAGGAAATTGTCTACTCTGAGAATCAGAGTGGAAAATGCTTTAAACTAAATGTCAAACTGACAGAGCAAGTTGATAAACCCTGGGAATTAATTCCCCAGTCAACAAGTAAGAATTACACAAATAAATCCCCATACTTCCTATACATCTTTGAGAACCAATAACCTTTCCTTGGAGTTAGTTCAAAAATAATGCAAATAATCTAAAAAAATAAATAATTTCAGACAGGCAGCTTTTTGAAAGGTGATAAAAATGAAACCAAAGTAACAGAAATAAAAAGACTTGGGTGCAGAGAGAATCTCAAGGCAGTAATGAAAATGACACGTTTTTAACCCAGCAGTGGTAAGCCTTATTAAAGAAATGTCTGGAAACATGTAAAATGCTTTAACAGTTCATAAAAATAATTAGGGTTTTCAACAACCTTAGCCAAATGAATGTCACAGGAATTCTCTAATGCTGATGTCTAACGTGCGCTTTGTCTATAAAAGGCTGGTTTATCAGAATGTACTATGATCTAATGGAAAGAGCTAGATCTATATGTCCAAAATGACTTAAAATTAAAATTTTGATTTAGACATCTACTAAATGTATAGTTTTAGAAAAAAAGAAGTTTGCCACAACAATCCTGAGTTATTTCTTCAATGCCAAGGGGATATTCTGCTGTTTGTGATAAAGATTAGTAAAAATGTTATAATGGACCTAAAACCTAGAACTACAGTGTCCCATATTTCTTGCTTATAATTATGTTCTTATTAGTAATATTTGAGCATTTGTGTATCATACAAGTTGACAAGACATCGTTTTTAAAATTTTAATTGTCTTCTCATCAAGAAAGGTAGATGTTCTGGGAGACCACTTCAAAGGTGCCAACAACTTTGAGGGGAGTTACTTTACTTGTTTAAATAGTATCTGTGAACTCTGTGATTATTTTTAACACTGCTGAAAAGTTCAGTTGGCAACCACCAAGGAGCAAAACTGGGACAGGTAGTTGGGTCGAAGGATTACTTAGAGAAAGCGTTATTTCACATATTAATTGAAAAGCTTGTCAAAAATGCAGGCAACTAAATTCAGGAATTTTTATATTTCATAGAGAATTCAACTAACTGATAATTAAGTCGTTTTCACTTTGAAAATCATTGCTTTAGGGAAAAATGTGAGGAGTTGTCAGATAGAAGGGCTGGAGCGTGGTGAGTGGTTATCCCACACAGACTACAGCTCCTTTATACAAGTCTACTGATGCAAGTTTCACTAAGCTTCTTGGTTACCCTATTTCATAACCACATAAACAAGAATAGTGTTGAGAGTAACCCACATGTTTTTATGGTTTGAAGCAGGATTTATGAGTTCAGAAAATCCCTTAAATGTCAGACTCTTTTGTTGGGGGATAGGAAGGTGTAATCTAAAATTACATATTTAGAATTGTATCTTGGCAAGATTAAAAAAAAAAAACTGCAATGTGCAGTGAATTTACCAGTGCATGCAGAGGACCACAAACTCAAATACCAGGAGAGGGCAGGGACAGTCCTTATTTGGGGCAATGATGAAGGGTGGGAGAGTTACTATCTCCCTGACTATTCTTAAGAATGGTAATTGTGCTTCTCTTTCACCACTTGACCTTTTCTTGCCACGTTTTATATCTTGCCTTTTCCATTCTCTACATGTTGTAGTCTACACATCTATGACCCTTCTTATTTATCAGTGATGTGAGCTGGCGCCTGGGTGAGATGGGCGCTCACCTTCCTTCATATCCCAGACATTTTAAATGAGAAATACATTTATCTCTGGATATTATAGCTATTATTATTCACAGTGATAATACATAGTAATAAAAATCATAATTTCTTCCTTTATTAATATTCCTGCAAGCACTAGGAAGATAAAAGGTAAATGGAAAGGCTATGCTGAAAAATAAAAAAAACAAACAATTTTTTAAATGTAAAACATTAATAGTTATTATTATTTCATCTCCATTAAAATTACTGAAAAAGATTTTTTTTTGGCCAGAGCTGGGTTTGAACTCGCCACCTCCGGCATATGGGGCTAGTGCCTACTCCTTTGAGCCACAGGCACTGCCCAAAGATACAAGTTTTTTATTACAACAGTGTTTTTCAGGCCAGGATCATAAACCATCAGTAAATTCTCGCCAGTTTCAAAAGTAGTACCACTTGTAGTTTGCCCCTTTCTCTACAGTATCTTCCTTTCTGTGACAGAAATAAACTCAGATTCCTAATCATAGAGTAAATATGCAAGTTTTCCTCATTGGTAGAAGCCTATGAAATTGTTCCTCCTGCTCTTTGGATTTCTGCATGTGGAACAGAATACCTTGCTCTTGGATTCAGTTGACAATGAAGAGAAGCACACTATTTATGTTAGCCTCTGTTACTCTGATTACTTAGACCTAGGTGATTTATGAACTGATAGCAGACTTTTAGAATCAGAAAAGGGTCAAGGCCTAAATTCTTATTTAATTTGATATCAAGGATAATATCTCTCTCCCCACCCCATTGGTTCAGAGGTGCTCTGAAGTATAAAACCTGGGCTGTATATAAATTTCAATTGATGCAGTTTAGAAATTTTATATACCATAATCAGTTTCATAGCTGATCTCTTCCTTTCTTCAAATCTGGAGAAAGAGTAAATTTACTGACTCTGGTTCTCAGAAAATAATAAGCAAACATAGAAAATGTACCCTGTGGCACAATGTGACTTATTATATCAAATATGTAATACTATTAGTTATGATCTTTAAATTTAATGTAACTATTAAGTTCTTAATAGACTTTATCTTTATTTTATTTTATTATTGAGACAAAGTCTCACTCTATTGCCCTGGATAGAGTGCCGTGGCATCATAGCTCACAGCAAACTCAAAGTCCTAGGTTTGAATGATCTTCTTGCCTCACTCTCCTAAATAGCTGGGACTATAGGTGCCTGGCACAATGCCCAGTTATTTATTTTCTATTTTTATTCGAGATAGGATCTCACTCTTGCTCAAGCTGGTCTCAAACTCCTGAGTTCAAGCAATCTACCCACCTCAGACTCCCAGAGTGCCAGGATTACACTGTGCCACTGTGCCTGACCCTAGACTTTATAAAACAGAAAAATTGGGTATACAAGAAAGAAAGTTCCTACAAACCCTCCCCTTCCCTGCACACAGTTTTCCTTTCTGTTAACATCTTGCATTGATAAGGTGCAGTGGTTATGATTAATGAACCAATCTTAATACATCAGCATTGACTGAAGTTTACAGTTTTTACATTGAGGTTCACTCTTTGTGTTTTCCAATTCTATAGGTGTTGACAGATGCATAACACATGTGCTCACTGTTGTATCATACAGAACAGTTTCATCCTGAAAAACCCCACTCACTATATGACATCTTAGTTGGGTTTGGTGTTTGGAGACTATGAATAAACTGCCATAAACATTTATATTTTTTTCCTGGACATAAGATTTGTAGGCATAAGTTTTCAGCTCAGTTGAGTTAAATACCTGGACATACATTGCTGGGTCATGTAAGACTATAAGAGTTTGTATAGCTTTGTAGGAAACTACCAAACAATCTTCCAAAGTCTTTGTATCCTCTTGCATCCCCACAGCAGTTTAAGTGAGAGTTCCTATTGCTCCACAATCTGGTCATCATTTGTCCTTCATTTTTCGATTTTACGCATGCTAATAGGTGTGTGGTAGTATCACTTTAATTTACAGTTCCCAAAAGACATTTTTTTTTAGGATGCTTATCTGCCATGGCTCTGAGTATTTATTCTTTGGAGATGTCACCAATCTTTCATTCTTCCAATCTAAATTAAATCCTGTCGTTGGTTCAAACAACATCCATCTTTTCTTTTTTTGTAACCCTTACCACACTGGTGATTATGGATACTCCTCCTGTCTTCTTTGGAGGACCTAGATGGCTTTATCCACCTCACTATCACAGACTAGTCCCTAGTATAGTCCTTGGCATGTGTCCAGGACATGCCCTCAAAAATAGTTCTTAGTTAAACAAATGACAAACTGGAACCTGGACTAAAGGTGATAATTTTCAGGATCCAGAAAGCTGGACTTGTTTGCTGATGGTATATGTGTATACCTGGGAAAGTGTTAAAAAATTAGCAGAAATAAAATACTTTGAAAACAATGTATAGATTTCTTTATTGCCTTGTGGGAGTATTAAAGGTCCAAACCATTCTATGAAAAGTAAACTGATAATGATATTGGGCAAGTGTTGTTTTCAGTTGACAGACAATTTTGTTTATAAGCTTCATATCATTCTTACTGAATCAAACTATATTTCCCAAATGCCAGAAAAAAAGGAAGCATGAAGAAAATGAAGTATAAAATGAAAATGGAGTTAGACATGGCAAAAGTAATTTAGATTAAAATAAAAGATGGGAGGTAAAATTCTCTCAAAAAATTCACAGAATTTTAAAAAGAAAGTGCCCCAAAGCACTTAAACACAAATAAGGTACATGATGATATGAATATGTCAATCACATTAAGCAATGACTTTTATTTGTCTTTTAAAAACTAATGCATATTGGCGGAGGCAAGATGGCCAACTAGAGCTAGCATTCCACAGAGGCTCCCATTCAGAAGGAGAGTTAAAGGACAGAAGTTTAGCAAGTAAGCCAATGGTTTGGATCTGAGCCAAGAGAGAAGGTTGAAGAATGCACATCAACCCTGCTGAGGTGAGCTGCGACCCCAAGTATACAAACAAAGGGTACAAAAACCATCACCAAGTGGACAGATGTCCCCTCCCCCATGAGAACAGCTCACATTATACTCCATACAAACAATTGAGTGGAGTTCAAATATCCTCCCATTTTATCCCATGGGAGAGACCCTCTAAAAAATGGGCCTCCTTCCCCTACTAATACCTGGCACCCTCCTACCAGGCATAAAACTGTATAAAACTGTATATATTCTCTACCTGCAATTTTGAACTCTCAGCACTCCCCTCCACTCTCACCCCAAAGTCTGGAAGACTGTCCCCAGTGGAATCCAGAATCCTGCGCATTTTCTTGAGGGGTGTGGATGAGGCATGGGCTATTGCTGATCTGTGCTGATTCTCTGGCATGGGAGAGAGGAGAGGAAGGTCAGCTGAGAGAGAACCTCAGCTGAGAGGAAACCACACAGGAGTGGCAGTGCCCTCGAGGCACAGAATAGCAGCCAAGGCGGGAACAATAGAGCTCACTGCTGGAGATATTTTGAAAGGACAATCCTAGTCTCTCTGGGCAACCAGAGGAAGCCGGACATTTTCTCTGGTAGCAGCCACTGGCGGAACAGATCTGGGACGGAAACACAGGCCCCATGAGTAAAGGGTATGCCAGAGGTGGTACCAGCGTGGGGACTAGAATACACATGCACAGAAGACAGCAACCTCCCAGGGTGGAGATGACCCAGAGGACTGCTTCACTGAGACTCAGGAACTGCAGCCAAGATTGGGCAGTGGCACAGACAGGGCAGAGTTACTCAAAGAGCTCTGTATTCCCAGGACAGAAACAAATTCTGCCAAGTTGTTCTGTTCTGTTAGCAACATCAATCAGGGGCAGGGCTGGAACGGAGTGAAACACCTCAGCCCTCATTAAACACCCAAGGTTATCAGGCCTCACCTCCCCCTGCCAGATAGTGGCAGAGAGTGGTGGTCTGGCTGAGGAGAAGTAGATCTCCCTGTGACTCAGGCAGGCACAAACCCCATAGAGCTCATTGGAGGGAACTGAGTCACAACCCTGCAGGGTTAACAGTGACTGGGTGTGATAGAGGTGCAAGGTGGGGAAGGAGGTATCAACCTTCCCAGACTAATTTATGTGCTGGGTGGGTCCTTTTGACCTCACAGAACACCAGAGTGAGTCATACTCGAGCTGCCTGAAGACACTTGCTATCTAGTTGCCAGAGACCTTTTGAACTCTCCCACCTGAGACTGGTGCTGACTAGGACAATTGATTTGGACCTCTTGAACTGGGCCAACCACTTGAGGACTATCCAAAGTGGTACCCTGGGTGTGTGGTTGTGGAAAGGTTTGATTTTCCTTTTCTAATTGTTGCCTCTGGGGCACAGGGTGCCTTAATTTCTGGTATTTCTCCACATTTCAGATTTCAACCCAGAGTAACTGATTCACAAGGGTAAGACAGAGACCAGCTGAAAACAAGACAGAGCCACTTAGCCCCACCACACCAAGAAGGTCCCCAGTTTCTCAGGCCATAGCATTATACAGGTCCTTGGCAAAGTTCTAGGGGAATAGGTACAGATACCAATCCCAGCTTTTGGGCAAAGGACTGGCCAAACTCTACTCCTGGAGCCCCCAACCCAACTTCTCCTTATCTGCTCATCTAGCCAAGTGGTGTAAAATAATCATGGGGTGGATTCAGTGGAAAAGCTCTGGTAACATGAATAACCAGAGTAGATCAGCCCCTGCCAAGGAAAAATTTGGTGGACACAACTGAAGATCCCATTCATAAACAGATGACTGAGATATCAGAAAATGAATTCAGAATTTGGATTGCAAGTAAGATCAATAAAATAGAGGAACAATTGGAATTAGAAATTCAAGGAGCATTTCAAAAGTTGTCTCAAGAATCCAAGGAAATCAAAAACAAAATCACCAAAGATTTTGACACATTTGGACAATAATTTGCAGCCCTCAAAGATCTGAGAAATACAGTAGAATCCCTCAGTAACAGAATGGAGCAAGCAGAAGAAAGGATTTCTGACATTGAAGACAAAGCTTTCAAATATTCCTGAACTCTCAAAGAGGAAGAGAAATGGAGAGCACAAATGAATCATTCTCTCAGAGAGCTCTGGAATAATTCAAACAGAAACAATATTTGCCTGATAGGGATCCCTGAAGGTGATGAAGTGGCTTTGCAAGGCACAGAGGCTTTTCTCTATGAGATCATGAAAGAGAACTTTCTAGACATGCCAAGATTTTCTGAACTTCAGATAGCACACAGTTACAGAACCCCAGCATGACTCAACCCAAATAAGACATCCCCCAGGCACATCACAATTAGCTTCACTAAAGTTAATATGAAGGAGAAAATTATGAAAGCAGCCAGACGTAAGAAAACCCTAACCTACAAGGGGAAAAATATTAGATTAACTGCATATCTCTCTGCTGAAACTTCTCAAGCTAGAGGAGGGTGGTCATCAACTTTTAATCTCCTAAAACAAAATAACTTTTAACCCAAGATCCTGTATCCAGCTAAACTGAGTTTCATTTATGATGGAGAAATTAAATACTATAATGAGATTCACCTGTTGAAGAAATTTGCCATAAGTAAACCAGCTCTCCAGGATATTCTCAGATCTATCCTCCATAATAACCAGCACAATCCTCCACCAGAAAAGTAAACACACTCAGAAACTTTTGAACAAATTCCAATTTCCACAGTGGTGAAAGAATTAAGAATGTCCACTGGACTTTTGAACAACTCAATGTTGAAAATTTCACCAGGTTTATCAATATTCTCAATTAATGTGAATGGCTTGAATTGTCCTCTAAAGAGGGACAGTTTGGCTGACTGTATACAAAAACTCAGGCCAGATATCTTCTGCATACAAGAATCTCATCTTACCTTAAAAGATAAATACTGTCTCAGGGTGAAGGGATAGTCATCTATATTCCAGGCAAATGGAAAGCAGAAAAAAGCAGGTGTTGCAATCATATTCACAGACAAAAAGTCTTTAAACCCACAAAAGTAAGGAAGGATAAGGATTCACACTTCATATTTATTAAGGGTAATACTCAATATGATGAGATTTCAATTATTAACATTTATGCACCCAACCAGAATGCACCCCAATTTGTAAGAAAAACTCTTAACAGACATGAGCGAGTTGATTTTCTCCAGTTCTATGGTAGTCAAAGATTTTAACACTTTTTTAGCAGTATTGGACAGTTTAATAAGAAACTAAGCAAAGAAATTTTAGATTTAAACTTAACCATTCAACATTTGGATTTAACAGACATCTACAAAACTATCATCTTAACAAAACTGAATACACATTCTTCTCATCATCCCACATACTCCAAAATTGATCACATCTTAGGTCACAAATGTAACCTTAGCAAATTTTAAAGAATAGAAATTATTCCTTTCATCATCTCAGACCATCATGAAATAAAAGTTCAACTCAGTAACAACAGGAATCTGCATGCTCATACAAAAACATGGAAGCTAAATAATCTTATGCTGAATGATAGATGGGTCAGAGACGAGATTAAAAAAGAAATTACCAAATTTTGGGAACCAAACTACAATAAAGACATGAATTATCAAAACCTCTGGGATACTGCAAAGGCAGTCCTAAGAGGGGGATTTATAGCACTGCAAGACTTCCTCAAGAGAACGGAAAGAGAGGAAGTTAACAATTTAATGCGACACCTCAAGCAACTGGAAAAGGAAGAACATTCCAATCCCAAGCAAAGCTGAGGAAAGGAAATAGTCAAAATTAGAGCAGATTTAAATGAAATTGAAAACAAAAGACTTCTACAACAGATAAATAAATCAAAAAGTTGGTTTTTTGAAAAGCTCAATAAAATAGATAAACTTTTAGCTAACCTAACAAGGAAAAAAAGAGTAAAATCTCTAATTTCATCAATCAGAAATAGATAAAGACGAAATAACAACAGACACCTCAGAAATTCAAAAAATCCTCAATGAATATTACAAGAAACTTTACTCTCAGAAATATGAAAATCTGAAGGAAATTGACCAATACTTGGAAGCATCCTCCAAGACTCAGCCAGAATGAAATGGAAATGTTGAACAGGCCTATACCAAGTTCTGAAATAGCATCAACTATATAAAATCTCCCTAAAAAAAAAAGCCAGATGGCTTCATGTCAGAATTCTACCAAACCTCTAAAGAGGAACTAGTATCTATATTACACAACCTTTTCTAAAATATAAGAAAAGAAGGTATACTACCCAACACATTCTATGAAGCAAACATCACTTTGATCCCTAAACCAGTAATAGACCCAACAAGAAAATAAAATTATAGACCAATATCACTAATAAATATTGATGCAAAAATATTCAACAAAATCCTAACAAACAGAATCCAACAACACATCAAACAAATTATACACCATGATCAAGTGGGTTTTATCCCAGGGTCTCAAGGCTGGTTCAATATATGTAAATCTACAAATATAATCCAGCACATAAACAAATTAAAAAACAAAGACCATATGATTCTCTCAATTGATGTAGAAAATGATTTTGATAATATCCAGCATCCCTTCATGATCAGAACACTTAAAAAAATTGATATAGAAGGGACATTTATTAAAGTGATAGAGGCCATCTATAGCAAGCCCACAGCCGGGCTGAATGGAGTTAGATTGAAATCATTTCCACTCATATCAGGAATCAGGCAAGGATGCCCATTGTCTCCACTGCTCTTCAACATTGTAGTGGAAGTTTTAGCCATTGCAATTAGGGAAGAAAAGGCAATCCAGGCTATCCTGTAGGGTCAGAAGAGATCGAACTTTCACTCATTGCAGATGATATGATTGTATACTTGGAAAACACCAAGGATTCTACTATAAAACTCTTAGGAGTTATCAAGGAATACAGCAGAGTTTCAGGTTACAAAATCAATACTCATAAATCTGTAGCCTTTATATGTACCAACAATAGCCAAGCTGAAAAAATAGTCAAGGACTCCATTACATTCACAGTAGTGCCAAAGAAGATGAAATATTTGGGAGTTTACCTAACAAAGGATGTGAAAGATCTCTATAAAGAGAACTACAAAACTTTAAAAAGAGAAGTAGCTGAAAATGTTAACAAATGGAAAAACATACCATGCTCATGGCCTGGAAGAAATAACATTGTTAAAATGTCCATACTACCCAAAGCAATATACAATTTTAATTCAATCCCTATTAAAGCTCCATTACCATACTTTAAAGATCTTGAAAAAATAATATATCGTTTTATATGGAATCAGAAAAAAACTCAAATAGCCAAGACATTACTCAGAAATAAAAACATAGCAGGAGGAATTATGCTACCAGACCTCAGACTATACTACAAATCGATAGTGATCTGAACAGTATGGTACTTGCACAAAACAGAGAGGTAGATGTAAGGAACAGAATAGAGAACCAAGAGATGAACCCAGCTACCCACCATTATTTGATCTTTAACAAGCCAATTAAAAACATTCAGTGGGGAAAAAATTCCCTATTTAAAAAATGATGCTGGGTGAACTGGCTGGTGACCTGTAGAAGACTGAAAGTAAACCCACACCTTTCACCATTAACTAAGATAGACTCTCACTGGATTAAAGATTTAAACTTAAGACATGAAACTATAAAAATACTACAAGAAAGTGCAGGGAAAACTCTTGAAGAAATAGGTCTGGATGAATATTTTATGAGGAGGACTCTCCAGGCAATTGAAGCAGCATCAAAAATTCACTACTGGGACCTGATCAAACTAAAAAGCTTCTGCCCAGCAAATAACACAGTAAGAAAAGCAGGTAGATAGCACTCAGAATGGAAGAAGATATTTGTAGGTTATGCCTACG
>CAUYON010025519.1:0-20227 GCA_963573935.1 Arctocebus calabarensis | reverse complement strand
TCTGTCTCAAAAAAAAAAAAAGATGTAGTCAAGCTAAATCAGGGAAGCAGAGTGTTTTCTTTTAATCAGAACTTCAAAATTCACCTTAGATGCTTCTGCCTTCCTTGCTTCAAACTTTTTTTTTTTTTTTTTTTTTTTTTTTGAGACACCGTCTTACTATATCACCCTCAGTAGAGTTCCATGGTGTCACAGCTCACAGCAACATCAAACTCTTGGGCTTAAGCGATTCTCTTGCCTCAGCCTCACAAGTAGCTAGGACTACAGGTGCCCGCCACAATGCCTGGCTATTGTTTGGTTGCATTTGTCATTGTTGGGCAGGCCCGAGCTGGGGTCGAACTCGTCAGCTCTGTTGTATGTGGCTGGCACCCTAGCCACTGAGCTACAGGTGCTCAGGCAATTGCTTCAAACTTCTTTTTTTTTTTTTTTTTTTTTTTGAGACATAGCCTCAAGCTGTCACCCAGGACAGAGTGCAATGGCATCAAAGCAAACAGCAACCTCCAATTCCTGGGCTCAAGCGAGTCTCATGCCTCCGCCTCCCAATTAGCTGGGACTACAGGCGCCTGCCACAACACCTGGCCATTTTTTGGTTGCAGCCGTCATTGTTGTTTGGCGGGCCCGGGGGTTGGATTCGAACCCGCCAGCTCAGGTGTATGTGGCTGGTGCCTTAGCCTGTTGAGCCACAGGCGCCAAGCCAATTGCTTCAAACTTCTTAAACCACCTTCCAGCTAAACATGGGTGAGGCTGTGTACTGTAAAGCCCAGCTTAATTAACAATTTCTCACTATTTCCATGAACTCTACCCATTTTCTTCTGAGTTTATAGGACTCTTCCTCTTTACACTCTGCCCAGGAAGGTTTTTCTGACTTGCCCTGTCCTAAAGACTAGGCTAGGGGCCTTATCTCCTTGCTTATACCCATCATCATATCTAGCACAGTCTATTGTAATTGCATGTTTTCTGGCAAGTTTTCTCTTTATACTAGAATTCCCTTTTATGTACAAGACACACTGCTAATTGTTTTGTAGATATGTTAATTTTTTGAATACTTAACGTGGTTGAAAGCCCCAAAACTATGTATTGAGGAACTTACAGGTACATTACCATATGATCTTTTTCTATCAGTAAGGAGAATCTGGCAGGCTGGACATACACATAAAAAGATAAATAGTATGGCTCAGCACCTGTGGCTCAACAGGCTAAGGCGCCAGCCACGTACACCTGAGCTGGCTGGTTTGAATCCAGCCCAGGCCTGCCAAACAACAATGACGGCTGCAACCAAAAAATGACTGGGCATTGTGGTGGGTGTCTGTAGTCCCAGCTACTTGGGAGGCGGAGGCAGGAGACTCGCTTGAACCCAGGAATTGGAGGTTGTTGTGAGCTGTGATGCCACAGCACTCTATTCAGGATGACAGCTTGCTTGAGGCTCTGTCTCAAAAAATAAATAAATAAATAGTATTAACTCAATGAGGATTTAGTGTGGTATATTGGTGGAAGAGCCACGTGAGTCACTGACAGCAAAGGCAATTAAGACAAACTTGTTAGAAGAAATGAGACTTAATTGAGTAGTAAGGGAATGTAGTATCTTTTTTTTTAAGAGACAGAGTGGCATTTTGTTGCCCTCGGTAGAGTGCTGCGGCGTCACAGCTCATAGCAACCTCCAGCTCTTAAGCTTAGGCGATTCTCTTGCCTCAACCTCCCGAGTAGCTGGAACTACAAGTGCCTGCCACAACACCCGGCTATTTTTGTTGCAGTTGTCTCTGCTGTTTTAGCTGGCCGGGGCCGGGTTCGAACCTGCCACCCTCGGTATATGGGGCTGACGCTCTACCTAGTGAGCCACAGATGCTGTCTGGGAATGGGGTATCTTATGTAAAAAGATAAATAAGTGCTTCAAGAACTGTTTTATGGGAGAAAGAGGAACACAGCAGAACAAAATGAGGTAAATAGGACACGGAGAAGTACTAGAAGTGGGAAATGTAGAGAATATGATGTACACACTAAGTCATATGACAGAATCTAAGCAAGGAAATAGGAAATGCTAAGAAGATGAGTCAGTCAAACAAAAGAAACACCAAGATACGATGAGAAAAATACTAAAGGAGTAAGGGGAACAGTGCACAGAGAACCAGTGTGAACACAGGGGCACATGAAATAAATAGACCCTTAAGCATTTGTGGCCTAACCCCCACCACGTGGAAAGTGGCCAGGCCAGCAGAGACTTAGCCTTTTTGTTGTTGTTGCAGTTTGGCTGGGGGCCGGGTTTGAACCCACCACCCTCAGTATATGGGGCCAGCACCTTACTGACTAAGCCACAGGCGCGCCCAGACTTAGCCTTCTTTTTTTTTTGAGACAGAGCCTCAAGCTGTCACCCTGAATAGAGTGCCTTGGCATCACAGTTCACAGCAGCCCCCAATTCCTGGACTCAAGCGAGTCTCCTGCCTCCGCCTCCCAAGTAGCTGGGACTTCAGGCGCCTGCCACAATGCCCAGCCATTTTTTGGTTGCAGCCATCATTGTTTGGCGGGCCCGGGCTGGATCCGAACCCGCCAGCTCAGGTGTACATGACTGGCACCTTAGCCCGTTGAGCCACAGGCACCCAGCTCAGCCTTAGCCTTCTTATTCCTTCATAGCTGCTAAATCTAATTGGTATGCTGTTTCCTGGTGAGGTGTGGTGATTTCCCTCCCATGTTATAAGGTTTCCTTTAAGCTTTCTTTTCATTTGCTAATTAATTTACTGGACCTGCACGCTGGAAATGTAACTTCCAACTACATATTTATATTACACTCCAACCAACAGAAATTGGATCCCCCTCTAGAGTCCAATTTTTGCTTTCTGTTGTGGTGAGAAAGGAATATTTAAGTCATTTCTAGTTGAGATTGTAGATTATATCTGAATTTACCCAAAGAGTTTTACTATCCCTACCTCTTGTTTTAAATTTAGAAGTCTTTTGATACACATAATAAGAAGTTCACTGAAATCTGAAGGTTCTCCTTTGGGATCTAAGTATAAAGGAAGATCAATTCAACTAGTAGAATGAAGTAAACATGCATTTGCTTCCTTTGTATTAATGTTTATTCAGTTATGTGAAATTTATTTATTTGACTATTCTTAATAAAAAGGTAATTAGGCTTGACGCCTGTGGCTCAACGGGCTAAGGCGTCAGCCACGTACACCTGAGCTGGCGGGTTTGAATCCAGCCCGGGCCCACCAAACAACAATGACAGCTGCAACCAAAAAATGGCCGGGCGTTGTGGCAGGTGCCTGTAGTCCCAGCTACTTGGGAGGCAGAGGCAGGAGACTCGCTTGAGCCCAGGAATTGCAGATTGCTGTGAGCTGTGATGCCACAGCACTCTATCCAGGGTGACAGCTTGAGTGAGACTCTTGTCTCAGAAGATAATAATAATTATAATACTGCTAGCAATAACTTCTGCTTTGTTCTATTCAGGAAAATCTAAGAAAGTACAAATAAATTTTGATTCACTTGTAGTAGGACTTTCCAACCCATCTATTACATAAAAAATTGCTGAAATTAGTTTTTAAACTGAAAATGGAGTTCTGCTTGTAAAAATTATTAACATTTTTAAGAAGACAGTTTTTTAATGTAGCAGTTGTTATAAATTGGATGTCTTCACAAATAAGAACATGGCTTCATTCCCTCTATCCTTAACCTATGTAGCCCTAATAATATAGGTTCAATGACCCTTATCCAAAATACTTAGGACCAAAAGTGTTTTAGGTTTTGGATTTTTTTCAGATTTTAGAACATTTGCATTATATGTACTGGTTGAGCATCCCTAATTTGAAAATCTGAAATCTAGAAAATGCAATATGCATGTCCTTTGAGTGTCATATTGGTGCTCAAATGTTTTAGACTTTGGACTAGAGAGGCTCAACCTGTAATTTGTTCTTTTTTGGGTACAGTATATTGGTTATGAAAAAGTTTGCCACCCACATTGATATGTTTTATTGCTTGTGTCTTAAGTGGATGTATAACCCTTTTATTTTATTTTATTTTATTTTATTGTTGAGACAGAGCCTCAAGTCGTCACCCTGGATAGAGTGCTGTGGCATCACAGCTCACAGCAACCTCCAACTCCTGGGCTTAAGCAAGTCTCCTGCCTCCACCTCCCAAGTAGCTGGGACTACAGGCGCCCGCCACAACACCCGGCCATTTTTTGGTTGCAGCCGTCATTGTCGTTTGGTGGCCCGGGCTGGATTCGAACCTGCCAGCTCAGGTGTACGTGGCTGGTGCCTTAGCCCGTTGAGCCACAGGCGCCGAGCCAATACCCTTTTAAATAAGCTGACATGTCATGTCATGTACTAATGTCAAAATAATAGGAATTTGATATAAATAATTGAGAAATTCTCCCCCATCCTCTCCTTTTAAAAGTATGTGTTTAATCTTGCAGGCTGTAGAAAATCTCTGTTCTTACAAGATTTCTGCAAACTTGTACAAACAACTGAGACAGATTTGTGAAGATCACATCAGAGCGCAGATTCATCAGTTCAGAGAATATCCTTTTAAAAACAAAAAAAATCTTGTGTTTTTGTCTTTTCCTTTCTTCCTATCTCTCACTGTTTAACCCAGCTTAAAGTAGAATGCCTGTGTTTTGTTTGTATGTTTTAACTTTTTTTTTTGTCTTTATAGAGAAAGAAGAAACTTTTTACTTTTCAGCCTTAATTAGGGTCTAAGTCTATGTGTGATATTCATGTAAATAACATGTCTTCATGTCTTTGTGTTTTTTGTCTTTCCATTTGAGGAAAGATAATCTTCTAAGGGAAATCATAAACTGAAAACACAATGATCAGATATGTCTACGACTTGTTTTAAAGGTGTTTCTTAGTAAGATCTAATTTTTTTTTACAGTTTTAAGAAATAGCATTTTGGCTCAGTACCTATGGTACAGTGGTTATGGCACCAGCCACATGCACCGAGGCTGGTGGGTTAGAACCCAGCCCAGGCCAGCTAAACAACAATGACAACTGCAACAAAAAAATAGCCAGGCATTAAGGTGGGCACCTGTAGTCCCAGCTACTTGGGAGGCTGAGGCAAGAGAATTGCTTAAGCCTAAGAGTTTGAGGTTGCTGTGAGCTGTGATGCAATGGCATTCTACCAAGGGCGACATAGTGAGACTCTGTCTCAAAAAAAGAAAGAAATAGCATTTTATTCTATTATTGCTATTTAGTTTCATCTAGTATATGAGGTATTTCATATTCAAGACGTGTGCTGTTAATATCGTATGTGTTACCTGTACTAAGCACTTTAAAATATCTTTAACATGTATCTCATGGATTCATTGGACAGTGTTCTTTTTCTAAAGAAGATTGATAGATGCTGGCAAAACCATTGCAGACAAATGGTAAGCTGAAAAGGTAGTACATTTCAGCTAAACATTTTTTTAACATTGAAGTTAAAAAATAAATAAATTTCTTCCATATAGGGAATGTTAGTTTTAAAAGCTTTGCAATAAGGCTGGGTGTGGTGGCTCACACCTGTAATCCTAGCACTCTGGGAGGCCAAGGCGGGTGGATCACCTGAGTTCAGGAGCTCAAGACCAGCCTAATCCAGAGTGAGACCCCGTCTCTAAAAATAGCCAGGTGTTGTGGTGGACGCCTGTAGTCCCAGCTACTGGGGAGGCTGAGGCAAGAGGATCACTTGAGCCACAGAGTTTGAGGTTGTTGTGAGCTGTGATGCAACAGCACTCTACTGAGGTTGACAAAGTGAGACTCTGTCTCCCAAAAAAAAAAAAGAAAGCTTTGCAATAGGGAAGAGTAGGGAGAGCTCCTCAATATCTGTTTTTTTGGTTTTGGTTTTTTTTTAATGGAAACTAATTTTGGTTGTATTTTCTATATTAAAACAGCAAGGTACAGGCAAACCAGCATTTTAGGATAACTTAACCTCTTACGATCATTTTTATTTTTATGATACCAAACAGTATGCATCTCATTGAAAAGTTACATTTGTCTGTCAGTCTTGATGGCTGTCCAGTCAACTATTTGATTACCTGGGAAAGTGTCTGATAATTCTGTATTATAATTCATTTGGATGACAACCTCTTCTGTTCTTCCTACTCAGCTATTAGTTTATACCTTATATTATGCAAATTGGAATCTTAAAATCTCCCCCACCAGAAAACTCTACATGTATAATTTAGGGTAGCTTCACCCCAAGCACTGTTGCTAAAGAAGAACCGTATACGCGTCCCCTTCATTTTTTTTTTTTTTTTTGAGACAGAGTCTCACTATGCTGTCCTTGGTAGAGTGTCGTGATGTCACAGCTCAAAGCAACCTCAAACTCGTGGGCTTAAGCAATTGTCTTGCCTCAGCCTCCCAAGTAGCTGGGACTACAGGCACCTACCACAACGCCTGGCTATTTTTTTGTTTCAGTTTTCATTGTTTAGCTGGCCCAGGCTGGTTTCAAACCCACCAGCCTCAGTGTGTGTGGCTGGTACTGTAACCACTGTACTACAGGTGCCAAGCTCTGTTTTTGTTTTCAGTTACTCCCAAGTAGCAAAGAAATTGGAAGACCATTTTCAGTAACTTTTTTTCTAGACATAAAAGCAAGGATTAAGATAACAGAACAATAAAAATGGTATGGGCATATTCTCAGATGTATTTATCTGCTTATTTGATCCTAGTAATCTAATATGTATATACAAATGAACCCTATATTTTTATTCTTATTGAGAGCAAAATTTCAGATTTATAAAATAGAAAAAAATGTTTGATTTCTTTTTTTTTTTTCCATTGGCAGATCATGATCAGGAGCATTTTTTTGTTTCTGGATAGAACTTACGTTCTTCAAAATTCAATGCTACCCTCCATTTGGTAAGGATGCCAGAAAAGCATTATGAAAAAATATGTTACCTATCATAGTCAAATCTTAATTATACTCATGAAAGAGTATAAGCAATATTGTGAATATTCTCCTAAAAATTCAGATTTGGCTTCTACGCTCTTATTTATAGCAGCTTTATATTCTTAATGATATGTTGCTTATGCTAATATTGAAGATAATTAACATTCCCTGAATGTATATTAATTTATGAAGGAGTTTTTTGTTAGACAAGGGCATTATTAGTTTGCTCTGCAGTATTTATTTATGAATGAATCATTTTGCTACTGATCATCAAAAGAGTTCACTCATTTTTTTAAATGTCATTATGGAAAAGTTCACATATACGCAAAAATAGAATGATGTAATGAACTCTTTCCCTATTATGTGCCTAGCTCTCCCTACAGCAGTGATCAAGAGTTCACTACTTTCTTTTTTCTGAGACAGTCGCAGTTTGTTTCCCTCAGGAATACTGTGGCATCAAAGCTAAAAGCAACCTCAAATTCTTGGGCTCATGTGATCCTCTTGCCTCAGCCTCCTAAATAGCTGGGACTACAGACGCCCACCACAATGCCCAGCTATTTTTAGAGACAGGGTCCCACTCTGGCTCAAGCTGGTCTCTTACTTCTGAGCTCAGGCAACCCACACACCTTGGCCTCCCAGAGTGCTAGCATTATAAGGGTGAGCCACCGTGCCCAGCCAAATTTTCCCATTTTTAATAAAGGCAGAATCCCTTTTGCTTAGGCTGGTCTCCAACTCCTGAGCTCAAGCTACTCACCCGCCTTGGCCTCCCAGAGTGCTAGGATTATAGGTGTGAGCCACCATGCCCTGCCGAGTTAACTGAGTTTTGAGTACCGAAGTCACTTGGTAAATGATGATGTATACCTTCAATACCAATATGTCGAAAACTATTTTCTGTCTTTGAACTAATTTTATCTCTTGATTTGACCAAGGAAGAAATCCACAAGAGGAAAAATATAAGAAAAGTTAGTTATGGAGGAAGACAAGAATTTAGCTTCAATTCTCATTCAAGACAAAATGAGTTTCCTGTATGCTTTAATCTAACAATGTTATTCAAAATTAAATGCGTTGGATTTTATCCTTTTACAATTGCTACTTCAAACCCTGGAGCCCTAATTAACATGTGGTAAGAAGTTAAGCCTCTTTAGAAGTGGTATTATTGTCAATTAATCCAGATTATATATTTTTTTTATTTTAGGGACATGGGACTGGAGTTATTTAGGGCTCATATCATAAGTGATCAGAAAGTTCAGAATAAGACGATTGATGGTATTCTTCTCTTGATTGAGAGGGAAAGGAATGGTGAAGCAATTGATAGAAGTTTACTCCGAAGCCTTTTAAGCATGCTCTCTGATTTGCAAGTAAGCTAACTACTTCACTTACTGTAAAGCTGATTGCTATCCCTAGTTTGATGTTTAAACCCCAAATTCATAATGCTGTTCACATAGAGGACATTTTGTAAATATTTATTGAGTAAACGGACTCCTTCGTTCCCTTCTCCCAGATTTATCAAGATTCTTTTGAACAACGATTTTTAGAAGAAACTAACCGGCTATATGCAGCTGAAGGCCAAAAATTAATGCAAGAAAGAGAGGTATTTAAAAATTGTGATTAATAAATCATGCTTCTCGCTATAGACCTTACTTTGTATAGTAGAATATAAAGTTTCTTTTGCATTGTCTTTACAGCATTGTGATATTTTTCCCTCACTTAGGTGCTCCTTTCTTTTCTCTCTTCTTAAAGGCCAGAATTCTGTCTGGATCATAAACTTTATGTAGAATTTTCATATGATTCTACCCCATCACATTTGACAGGGATTCTCCCAGGATCTTTTGGACTTGATACTTTCTGAGTGACTTATGGGGAAGAAAATAGTAATATAAAACACTGTCTTTGTAGGTTCCTGAATATCTTCATCATGTTAACAAACGTCTAGATGAAGAAGC
This sequence comes from Arctocebus calabarensis, assembly GCA_963573935.1. Lineage (NCBI taxonomy): Eukaryota > Metazoa > Chordata > Mammalia > Primates > Lorisidae > Arctocebus > Arctocebus calabarensis. The sequence goes on along the minus strand of CAUYON010025519.1, from coordinate 11,432 downwards.
AGACAGACTTATTACTTACTTAGATCAGACCACCCAGTAAGTATTACAGGCTCAGCCTAATAGTCTTAAACTGTCCTCAAATCAGTTAAGGCACTTTAGGCATCCTAAACATGTTACTATTTATGGGTGTGATTTTGAGATTTTAACTATTGTTTTCACAATGTAAACTTTTAGGTCGTTATTTTTCCTGGTTGATTAGATTTAATCAAGGCTTTGATTATTGGTTGTGGTTTTAGTCTGTAATTAAAAATTATATTAAAGACTGATGTGATCTTTGAAATCCTTCGGGCTGATTAAAATTCAGTAGATTTTCATAGGAAAACTTTCTGTGCTTCCTAAGTACAATAGAACCTCTATAGTTGACCACTTCCTTAAGTTGATGTAATTTTTATAGACTGTCTGGTATAGTAGGTCTAGTTCCTTACGTTGACCAGTTTGTTAAAGTCCCTTGGCATAACAACTTACAGAGGTTCTACTGTGTTACCATCTGTGGGGTTTAAGTAAACAGCGCAGATAATTTCTTTACTAAAAGTAGAGAAACTTAGAAAAGGCTAGCCACAGCAAAACCATGGAAATATTTATTTAATGATATAAATTAAATTTTGAAATATACAGCATTTCCTTCTTCTAGGCTTAGAGTGACTCTTAAGCACCAATAATTTATATATAGGACAGGAATATTGAAATTAACATAAGTTTAGTTATTTGACTTTTTTCCCCTTAGGAAGAGGCTTTACATTCTCAGGAAAATCAAATGTCAATAATCCTAAACATTTTTTCCTTGTAGGAAGTCATTAATTGCTACTGTAGAAAAACAACTGCTAGGTGAACACTTAACAGCAATTCTTCAGAAAGGTAATTAATAATTTGTAAATAAGATTACTTTAAAAATGGTGGTAGCAAACACATAGGGAATCCTTTAAAATACTGCCATTTTAAAAGCTTAATAGCAGGGGCAGCACCTGTGCCTCAAGAAGTAGGGCACTGGCCCCATATGTCAGAGGTGGTGGGTTCAAACCCAGCCCCAGCTAAAACAAATAAATAAATAAATAAAAACGTAATAGCATGTAGCTGCATTTCTAAAGATGGGCACAATCCTTTTTACCTGTTCATCACAGTAAACTTTCTGGAGAAGCTGATTTCCTTAACTGAGTGAAAGAGTAACTAGAAATGAGTTATCTACCAATACCAGTACACAGTGATTGGCACACACCTATAGTCCCAGCTACTCAAAAAGCTGAGGCTAGACATTTGCCTGAGCCCAGGAGTTCAAGGCCAGCTTCAACAACTTAGACTGTCTCTTAAAAAAAAAAAGAAGCAGCAGTGGGGAATTCTTGACTTAATGTGTATAACTACAGTAAGGAAAGGCAATCCTTTTTGCGCTAAAGTGGGGTTTCTTTTTTTATTCATAGTATGTAAAATCAAACACTTCTACTAATCTCAAGTTGTCTTAGAATATACCCTCAATTTTACTTTGACAGTGCTACTGTCATAAGTTGGCAAAAGTCTTTTTTTTTTTGTAGAGACAGAGTCTCACTTTATCGCCCTTGATAGACTGCCGTGGCGTCACACAGCTCACAGCAACCTCCTACTCCTGGGCTTAGGCAATTTCTCTTGCCTCAGCCTCCCAAGGAGCTGGGACTACAGGCACCCGCCACAATGCCCGGCTATTTTTCTGTTTTGCAGTTCAGCCAAGACCAGGTTTGAACCCGCCACCTTTGATATATGGGGCTGGTGCCCTACTCAATGAGTCACAGGCACTGCCCCAAAAGTCTTATTTTTCTCTCCAACAATCTTTTCTTTTGCATAGAATAGAGTCAACTATTTCTAAAACAGCTAAAATAGGTATATTGAGTTTTTACCCAGAAAGGCAATGTCTATTTGGACTTAATTCATAGGAAATCTTACATTACAACTCACAGTCTAGTCATAGTTCAGACAGATATTACAGTAATAGTTTTAGGCTCAACGCCTGTGGCTCAACGGGCTAAGGCCCCAGGCACGTACACCTGAGATGGCGGGTTCGAATCCAGCCCAGGCCCACCAAACAACAATGACGGCTGCAACCAAAAAATGGCCGGGCGTTGTGGCGGGCGGCTGGGAGGCGGAGGCAGGAGACTCGCTTGAGCCCAGGAGTTGGAGGTTGCTGTGAGCTATCATGCCACAGCACTCTGTCCAGGGTGACAGCTTGAGGCTCTGTCTCAAAAAAAAAAAAAAAAAAAAAAATTTTTAACTAGCTGGCTGTGGTACCGTGGCCTGTAGTCGTAGCTACTTGGAGGTTGACATAGGAAGATTGCTTCCTTCCAACAGTTGAAGGCTACAGTAAGCTACGCTCGTACCACTGTACTCTAGCCTGGGAAACAGAGTAAGATCTTATCTCTATAAAAAATAAAATAAAATAAAAATAAAAAAGAAGTAGGTAAAGCAGTAAATTGTAATCCTAATCATAGTATTGGGAAAAGTCCCAATTTCCAATAGCATGGGCACAGCTGCACAAACTATGGACTAAGACTACATTATCAACATCCCAAAACAGACTTAAGAAATTCTGCTCATTGAAAAAAAAGGACAAAACAATATTCTGATACAGAATACAACTTATGGGTAAGAAAGGGTATTATGGAGCACCTACTCTCAGACAAGCGTGGGGTGCAGCACCTCATCTTCACAGGCACCCAGGAAGCCGCTCCCATGACTATCCTACCTTCCCAGTCAGGGAACTGAGGCTTGCGTGGAGGCTGAATGACGGAGGCCATATGGTAGCAAGTGGGACCCAAATCCAGCCTGACTGATTCACTTGCCTACTGTTACCCTAGGAAAGTTACTAAACTCCCTAAGCCTCTCCCCTAAACAGAGATAAACTTCACAGCAAATGAGATCATCCTCATGCTACATCTGAATCATAATACTGCTCTGCTTTCCAATTAAGTGAAAGTGTTCGTAACAGCCGGTACTGTCCCAGAGGGCTCTACCACAACAAACATGTTCTAGAGCTACACTGTGCAATACGGCAGCCCCTAGCCCCATGTAAAATGTGACCAGTGGAAACGGGACTTTTAGTATTAATGAACCATAATTAAATTTAAAGTGCCATGTGGGACAGCTTGGGTTTAGCCATCAATAAGGATGGCAAACTTTATTAATCTATTAATCTCAACAAAAAAATAAAGGATGCTGGTTTGGCTTAAGGCTTGAGGCAACTCACCTAACTTCTTCGGACCTTTGCTTTTTGCACCTGAATGGGGAAAACTCTCAGCCTTGCTCCTTGCTTCGTAGCAGTACTGTGAGAGGTTTAAAGTGCATGAGGTGTCATATGCAAACTCTGAGGAGCTCAGCCAGAGCAATGTTTACCTTGTAGACTGACTTCAAAGGCAAGGCCACATGTGCTATGGTCTGAATGTGTCCCTCAAAGTTCATGTGCTGGAAACTTAATCCCCAGTGCAACTGTGCTAAAAGGTGAGACCTTTAGGATGTGATTAGGTCACAAGGTCTTTGCCCTCAAGTATGGAATGATGCTGTTATTGCAGGAGTGGGTTAGTTAGCATGGGAGTGGGTTCCTGAGAACAGGCTAAGTCTACTCTCCATCTTACGCGTTCGCCTGCTTTCTTGCCCTTCTACCTCTTGCCATGGGATGACGCTGCATGATGGCCCTTGCCAGATGTGGGCCCCTGGATCTTGGACTTCCTGGCCTCCAGAACTATAACAAATTTCTTTTCTTTATAAACTACCCAGTGTGTGGTATTGTTTTAGTAACACAAAACAAACTAAGGCACCAAGTCTCATTTATCCACGGGCCACTTATCTCTCATGTATAAGAAAGAGGCTAAGGATGCCCCACTCCTACTCTTAGAATAAAGAACAATTACTTATTAAGCACCTGTCTGTGGCAAGCACTTTCTGTGATCATTCTGAATTCCCAATATAACAAACAGTACAAGGTAATTGCTATTCCCATCTCACGTTGTTTCCTATCAGGGAGGTAGTCAGAGCTCGTATACCTAGTACGCAAGGAATCCAGGATGCAAGCTCAGATCCATCTCCTGTGATGGACCACTTTTCCTGGATTCTGCTACCTCTGCTGGGTCAGTCCCTCTCACCTCACACAGCCCATCCTCTCAGCACAGTGGGGTGGTTCAGATAGAAGAACTATAGTCAGACTGCCCAACCCAACTCCACCACTTACCTGCTGTGACCGTGAGCAAGTTATTTAACCTCTCCTAATCTTAATTTTGCCATAAAGAAAACGAAGATAGCCGGGTGCAGTCACTCATGCCTGTAATCTCAGCACTCTGGGAAGTTGAAGTGGGCAGACTGCCTGAGCTCACGAGTTCAAGACCAGACTGAGCCAGCGTGAGACACTATCTCTAAAAATAGCCGAGCATTGTGGCAGGCACCTGAAGTCTCAGCTACTTGGGAAGCTGAGGCAAGAGAATCGCTTGAGCCCAAGAGTTTGAGGTTGCTGTGAGCTATAATGTCACAGCACTCTACTGAGGGTGACAAAGTGAGACTCTGTCTCAAAAAAAAAGAAAGAAAACGAAGATAAACTTCATAGCATTTTAGTATTAAAAAATGGTCTACAAAGTGCTTGGCGCACTTCTGTTCATGGTGTAAGCCTCAGCGTGTGTCATACTGTATTCTTTTCCTTCATATAGGAGATGCCTGCAAGAGCAGAAGTGCTGAGGTTGTGTTCTTTCTCTGGATACTGCCAGAAAGCATGCTGTCTTCTTCTTCTCACCACAAACAAAGCTTTAAAGGCCCTTGATTAGCATTTTTCAGAAGACTTAGTTCGTTTGGGTCCTTGGCATTCCTACCACCAGGCTGCTCTGTAATATTCCTCCCTTAGTTACTTGTTCTCCTCTGACTTTGAACACGGTCATTCCAAAACTCCAATCTGACTTCTTTAGGTGCCTCTCTTTCTTCTCTCCTTCAGATCATTACAATTTATTAGTATTTGCCTCAGAAAGTCTCCCATCCCACTGAAATCCTTTCTTCTTATTGGGCCCCAGTGGTGCATCTCATTTGGTCTGTCAATAATTCATAATCTGCCTTCCTTAAGGGCACTAAACATGAGGAACGTCCTTTGCCAGTATAAATTCTAAAGGGACCTAGCACAGGGCCTTTGCATATGCTATTTCCTCTGCTTGAAATGCTCTCCGCCTATCCCACTCTCAATGTACCCTTTTTCTAAGGGATTGTCCATTGAGCCTTTAAAATCCAAATAAATTTCATTTTCTCTGGGAATCCATTCCTAAGCCTCCAGCCCAATCAGAGTCTCCTAATATATGTACCCTTTTACCTCTTTTTAACATTTGTTTATGAGATGATGTCTGTCTCCACTAGTCTGTAAGCTCCACTAGGGGATGGGAAGATTTTGTCTGTTTATTTATAACTTAAACTCCTCATGTTTAACTAATTCCAATTAGTTAAACCAAGGAATGTTGCTTCTGCTTTACCAATCAGCTCCTCCTTAATGAGTAGGGTTAAATAAAGAGTTCAGTTAACCTTGTGTGAGCAAACAGTTAATGACAAATCAATAATTTACCAGTCTTAGATGTCTTTGGTTAGAGCATAAAGAGGTTTTTTTTTTTTTTTTTTTTTTGTAGAGACACAGTGTCACTTTATCGCCCACGGTAGAGTGCCGTGGCGTCACACAGCTCACAGCAACCTCCAACTCCTGGGCATAGGCGACTCTCTTGCCTCAGCCTTCCGAGTAGCTAGGACTATAGGCGCCTACCACAACGGCCCGGCTATTTTTTGTTTGTTTGTTTTGCAGTTCAGCCGAGGCTGGGTTTGAACCTGCCACCATTGGCATATGGGGCCGGCGCTTTACTTGCTGAGCCACAGGCACCGCCCTAGAGCGTAAAGAGGTTTAAAAAAAAATTTTTTTTTTTTTTTTTGAGACAAAGCCTCAAGTCTGAGTAGAGTGCTGTAGCATCACAGCTCACAGCAACCTCCAATTCCTGGGGTCAAGCGAGTCTCTTGCCTCTGCCTCCCAAGTAGCAGGGACTATAGGCGCCCACCACAACGCCCGGCCATTTTTTGGTTGCAGCCATCATTGTTGTTCGGCGGGCCCAGGCTGGATTCGAACCCGCCAGCTCAGGTGTACGTGGCTGGCACCTTAGCCCGTTGAGCCACAGGCACTGAGCCAAGAGGTTTAAAAATTTTGAAAGACATTAGGCAATACCAATTAAAATATAAAATGTTTGCATATATATTTTTTTTTTTATAGAGATAAGAGTCTTACTTTATTGCCCTCGGTAGAGTGCTGACCGTGGCGTCACACAGCTCACAGCAACCTCCAACTCCTGACCTTACGTGATTCTCTTGCCTCAGCCTCCCGAGTAGCTGGGACTACAGGCGCCCACCACAATGCCCGGCTATTTTTCTGTTTTGCAGTTCGGCCGAGGCTGGGTTTGAACCTGCCACCTTTGGTATATGGGGCTGGCGCCCTACCCGATGAGCCACAGGTGCTGCCCAATGTTTGCATATTTTGAAAAGCTTTTCCTCTTCCAGAAAGCTATCTTATTAAAATACATGAACGTGCAGAGAGGCAAGCAAGGATATTCTCTGCCACACTGGCTTTTTTTTTTTTTTTTTTGAGACAAGAGTCTCACTATGTTGCCCTCAGTAGAGTGATGTAGCGTCACAGCTCACAGCAACCTCAAACTCTTGGGCTTAAGTGATTCTCTTGCCTCAGCCTCCCAAGTAGCTGGGACTACAGGCACCCGCCACAATGCCCAGCTATTTTTGTTGTTGTTGTTTTAGCTGGCCTGGGCCAGGTTTGAGCCCACCAGCCTCGGTGTATCTGGCCGGCACCCTACCCACTGAGCTACGGGTACCTCCTGTCTCTCCTAGATCAGGCTCCTCCGTCAGAACCTCTATACCTGCTGACTCCTCTTCCCTCTCACCTAGTACCTGCACGCCTCACTCCTCACCCTCGGAAGTCCTTGCTCCTGCGTTACCTTCCCAGGAGGGCTTTGCCTGACCACCCGGGGTAAGACTGCAGCCCATTCCCCATGCTCACATTTCCTCTCTCTCTCTGTTTTTCTCTTCTGTACTACTGACACGTGACAAGCCACCTATTTTACTCACCCTGTTAACTGTTCGTCTCCCTCTTCCATCTCCCCCTCCTCACTCTAGAATTTAAGCTCTCTGAGGACAGAAATATTTGCCACTGTTTTATGCCTAGTGTCTATACCAGGATTTATCCCACAATAGGTCCTGAATAAATATTTGTTGACAGCTCGGCGCCTGTGGCTCAACAGGCTAAGGCGCTAGCCACGTACACCTGAGCTGGCGGGTTCGAATCCAGCTGGGCCCGCCAAGCAACAATGACAGCTGCAACCAAAAAAAGGCCATGGGGTGTGGCGGGCGCCTGTAGTCCCAGCTACTTGGGAGGCAGAGGCAGGAGACTAGCTTGAGCCCATGAATTGGAGGTTGCTGTGAGCTGTGATGCCACAGCACTCTATCCAGGGGTGACAGCTTGAGGCTCTATCTCAAAAAAATATTTGTTGACAGACACAGAACTTCATTCAGCAGAAGGGCCAGGCTGGCCTGTGTGAGGGCAGCATTCAGCAGCAGCTTCTGGGTGACAATGTGATCTGGGGTGTGTAGGTGACCTCAGCAACCCGGGTGAAGGGCCTTCGGAAAAAACACAGTAGAAAGTCTCTTTCCTGGTGGTTGGTGCTCACTGCTCAGAGTAAATTTCCACCTTGAACTCATGACCAATTGTGAGAGCTGTTTGCAAATATAGCGTGTGCTCTGAGGCACCCCGGTCCTCCCTGGCTGATGTTAGGTCTTGGGAGCTTGTCACAGTCCATTCTCTCAAGAGGGCTCTGTCTCCTGCAGTATATGGGCCTGGGTGTCTGGGAATGCACAGTGGTGGCTGGCACCTGGGGCTGGGTGAGTGCAGGGAAGAGTCTGATTGGCTGAGGGAGCAGCACTGGGTGAGGCTCAGGGGCATGGGCAGTAAGAAGCTGGTTTGTGAGGAGGGTGTGCAAGAAAAAAGCCAGGGCCAGGATGCGAAGGGGGCTGAGTCCAGTGTAAGCAGTTGGGACTTAAAAAACATGTTGCAACATTTTCAAAACAGGGAAAGACCATGGCACAATTATGATAACCTAGAAGGGAGTAGAGAGGGCAATTTAATTACCACTTGATGACATATTCTAGCCCTTCCTGGACCTCCGTTGTACTCACTATGTGCCACAAATGATATCTGTCTTGAGTTCACTAATCATTTTATGTGTCTTGGTAATAATAGTAAAAATATTAATAACCTCTCTCATTTACATAGTACCCTAAGGGCTGGGTGAGGAGGCTCACGCCTATAATCCTAGCACTTTGGGAGGCTGAGGTGGGTGGATCACCTTGAGTTTAAGACCAGCCTGAGCCAGAGAGAGACCTCATCTCTAAAAATAGCTGGGCATTGTGGTGGGAATTTATAGTCCCAGTCACTTGGGAGGCTGAGGCAAAAGAATTGCTTAAGCCCAAGAGTTTGAGGTTGCTGTGAGCTGTGATGTCACAGTACTCTACCAAGGGCAACAAAATGAGGTTCTGTCTCAAAAAAAGAAAAATTAAATAAAATAAAAATAAAAATAAAAAACCACAGAGCATCATGAGGTTTTACACAATTTCTTCCTATGCCTTTCCTTTAATAGGCCCTATAATTAGTGAGTTAGTGCCATGTGCCCATTTTACAGGTAAAGGACCCTGAAGCTTAGACCATTTGAGAGAACTGGGCAAGGTCTCTGAGCTGGCAAGTAGGGGGATTGAACTTGAGACCAAGCCTTGTGAACTCACGCACTCTGGGTTCTGTCCACTATGGCACAGTTGTCTCCTGCCTGAATTAAGAGTACCTTAAAAGCAAGATCCATATTTCATGCTTTCAAAATCCCATTGTTCAAAATAATGAATATAAGTTTCAGTTCACAAGATCCAGTGTACAAAGAAGATGTAGCTTTACCTTTTTGTGACTTGACTCTGTTCCAAGTCCTGATGTCACTGCATGGTGGAAACCATCTCAGTCAACCCTTCGTTCCTCCTCTTTTATCCTGCAGTTGTGCCAAGAGGTTGGGATTGGTCTGCAGGTCACTCCTTTATCATTGTTACCCCCATATGAGAAATCGGATAACAGCTCCTTGTCCTTCAAGGCCACCTTTGCTCACAAAAGTGCTTCCCTGCTCTGCTGGGCCATGGAGCTCAGGCCTGCTTGCCTGGACACCCACTCAGATGTTTCAGCCTGGAGTGGTTGCCATCTCCTCACTGTTCTCAGATTTTATGAACCTTTCCATCACCTCCATCTTGCCCTCAGGGGGGGAAAGACAGAGGCTCCACTCCCCCTGGACATAGTAGCAGGTTGACTCTTCAGGCTCCTAACCATGGGCCTCTCACCTGGCCCCCAGGCTCCAAGCCTGCTGTCGCATCACAAGTTTTTCTCATCCTATTGTCTGCTAAAATCTCAGTTGCACTAGGGCCTAAGTCATAAACCAGGATAGTACTCATTTTTTCCCCTGTCATCCTGCTTTATTATCTCTCCTCTGAGACAAAAAGATGCCACCTGCTGTGTCTGCTGGAATGGGGAGAGGGCCACGGGGTGCAAAGAAATACAAGATTGAAAGAAAAAAACCCAAAGTTAGTATTTCAAAAAATTATCTTGGCATAATGATGTGATATGCTCACCCCAGAGGTAGATGCTCAAAAATGTATTTGGTTTATAGAGTATCAATCTCACCAGCATTGCGTTGTGATAGACCAACCTGGAGGCAGAGTGCCAGGATTTGAATCCTGGCTCCACCACTCATTTGCTGTGTGACCTTGTACAAGTTACCTGCCCTTTCTGGGCTCCATTTTCCTCATGCATGAGAGGGAAATAATCACAACTTCAGAGATGTTATGAGATTTAAATGAAAAATGTATGGAAAGCTCAGAGACTAGCCCCTGGCACATAATACATGCCTGGCAACATCATTATGGGGTGCAAGTGGGGTTCTTGGGCTCAGTTAGAACCTTGGAAACCCACTCAGGAAGATGAATCAAAGCCTGGCTGCAGTCGGGATGCTGTCCTGATACTGTCTGGTCTATCGCTTCCCTTGCACGCGGCATTGGTCTCTAATTGCTGTCATCAGGAGATTAAAGCTGCCTTTCCTTTTGGTCATGTAACAGGCACTGTGGTTTGGCACAGAAAACAGAGTCCCTCTGGGGACATATAACTTAGTGTTTGCCAGCATTTATATGAAAGAAGATGAAGTATTTGTAATAAGAAACCAAATTGATTTGCTATCTAAAAGCATAAACCATAGAATGACGAATAAGATGAACAGACAGAATCGATATCCCAGAGCCAGGCTGTACCTTTGAGCCCACATTCTCACTTCTTCCTGTTCTGGAGGATCTGAGCTCTCTGATGGGGGCAAGGGGCACTCGCCTGGCATCTCATTCACGGGTAGCTGCGGTGGATCTAGCCCTGGCGACCTCTTCCTAGTTATAGCTCTGACTTCTTCCAGCCATCTGCTTCTCCGGGATGCATCAGTAAATGCCTCTTGGGTAGGCCTCTTCTCAGTTAGCAATGGCATTCCCCTTTATTTCCGCCCTCTGAAAAACTGGGTGTGGAGAAACTCAAGGTCCATTTATTTCCCTTGCTCCCTGGGAGCCTACAACCCTGTGGTAACTCATTTAATTTCTCTAAGGATCCAATTATTCCTCTTTTGAAAATTTGTAGTGTAACCTGAGGGATCAGCCTCACGTCTAGAATTTAAAAGGACCTAAATAAGAAGCTGGGCCCTTGACCCCTCCCTTGAATGTTTCAACTTCCCCAATCAATATACCCCAGGATAGCTGTAGCCTGTCATAAAAACCAGGCCATCTATCTGGGACACCCAAATCACTAAATCCACAGTTTCTGTCACTATAATAACAGCAATCAATGGCAGTAACCAAAAAATCACACCCTGGGTGCCTCTACCCAACAACTCTGCCTTCCAGAGTGTTCCTGTTCGGTTGCATGCTTTGGTTTCAGTGACTCTTTATTTTTTTTTTATTGTCTTTATTATTAAATCATAGCTGTGTACAATAGTGCAATCAAGGGGTAGAATGTACTGGTTTCATATACAATCTGAACTATTTTCATCAAACTTATTAACATAGCCTTCCTGGCATTTTCTCAGTTATTATATGAAGACATTTGTATTCTGCATTTAGTAAGGTTCGCCTGTACCCTTCTAAGATGCACCGTAGGTGTGGCCCCACCAATTACCCTCCCTCCAGCCCAACCTCCCCCCTCCCCTCCCCTCCCTTGCCCCTTTCCCCATATTCTTGTGCTATAGTTGGGTTGTACCCTTCATATGAAAGCTATAAATTAGCTTCATAGTAGGGCTGGTTTCAGTGACTCTTAACTGATGAGCACTAAATGAGAAATAGGTCCTACCCAAAAATTT
>CAUYON010025514.1:0-13450 GCA_963573935.1 Arctocebus calabarensis | reverse complement strand
AAATACAATCACATTGGCAATTAGGTAGGGCATCGCCATATGAATTTGGCAGGGGGGAGCACAATCCAATCCATAACATAAACATATGAAATTAGTATTTAGTTAAACATAATTTTATTTTATTATTATTATTATTATTATCATCTTTTGGTGGTTTCTAACCGGTGCTGGTTTTGAACCCGCCACCTCTGGCATATGGGGCCAGCACCCTACTCCTTTGAGCCACAGGCGCCGCCCAATAATTTTATTTTTTTTTAAAGGAAGATATAAACTTATCAAATTGGCAAAAAAATTAAAGATTAATAATATTGTTGAAGTTGAGAAGGAAGAACAGTTTGATACACTGTTAAAAGAATAAAATGATACATTTCTGGAGAACAATATTGTAAACATGCATATTTATTACGTGGACAATTAGGAATTGCAATTAGAGAACTCTGTTCTACCTAAATATAGTATGAACCTGTTTGTACAAGGATGTTTACTGCAGGATTATTTTTTTTTTCCTTCAGTTTTTGGCCAGAGCTGGGTTTGAACTCACCACCTCCAGCATATGAGCCACAGGTGCCGCCCAGGATTTTTTATAGTAATGGAAAAATTTAACATAAATATTGAACAGGAGTACTATGGTAAATCCATAGGTGCCGCCCAGGATTTGTTATAGTAATGGAAAAATTTAACATAAATATTGAACAGGAGTACTATGGTAAATCCATACTATAAAAAGCCAAGAAAAAGAACAAGTAATAATCATTTATATATAGGTGTTTGGAAGGATGGATGCCAATATATAGTGAATGAAAAAACACAAGTTATAGAGCAATATATAATCTTTTCCCTTTCTTGTAGAAAAACAAAACCACAAAGTAGAAATTGTATATCTATATTTTGAAGATACGCATAAAGTATATTTCAAACTGTTAATAGTGGTTGTGCATACTTTGCAATTTTTTACTTAAAGCTATAAGGGAAATGCTTTCCCTTGGTGTATGCCAGTCACAAAATTATGATTAACATAAACTAGTGCCAGGTGTGGTGGCTCATGCCTGTAATCCTAGCATTCTAGAAGGCTGAGGAGGGTGGGATTGCTTGAGCTCATGCTTTTGAGACCAGCCTGAGAAAGAGCAAGACTCTGTCTCTAAAAATAGCTGGGCATCGTGGTAGGCACCTGTAGTCCCAGCTACTTGGCAGGCCGAGGCAAAAAAATCGCTTCCACCCAAAAGTTTGAGGTTGCTGTGAGCTGTGACACTAGAGCACTCTACTGAGGGCAACAAAATGAGACTCTGTCTAAAGATAAATAAATAAATATTTCTTAATTATAAAATGCTTTTCTTTTAATTTTTGGTTTCAGTCATGATATTTGAATACTCCTTAGGCATGAGTAGAATGATCTTGAAATTTATGTGAGAAAGAATAGAATTTAGTTGTTTTCCTGTATCCTTTGAAATAGCCAACTGTTTTAGATGTTCTTTGATTTGTGGTGGGAATAAAACTGGGTGCTCTCAAGAATGGCCATTTTGGCTTGGTGCCCACAGTTTAGTGAGTAGGGTGTGGGCCACATACACCGAGGCTGGTGGGTTCGAGCCTGGCCCGGGCCTGCTAAACAACAACGACAACTGCAACCAAAAAATAGCCAGGCATTGTAGCGGATGCCTATAGTCCCAGCTACTTGGGAGGCTGAGGCAAGAGAATCACTTAAGCCCAAGTATTTGAGGTTGCTGTGAGCTGTGATACTACAATACGGAGGGGGAGGGTGACATAGTGAGACTCGGTCTCAAAAAAAAGAATGGCCATGTTTCTGTACTTGATTGGGTGCTTTAAATGAATTAGCATACAAATAACATTAAAAGACATAATGAGAATTGAGATGACTTCTGGAATGGCAAGATGAGGCACTCTGCAGACCCATTCTCCAGTGAAACAACCATAATTACTGAAAATTATTTTTAAAAGAAGTAACATTTGGAAATTGTCCTAAGACTATAGAGCAAATGAAGCACCATTTATGTATTTTTTTACTCTACTAAATCTTACTCAAAAGGGTGAGTTTCTATTGCACTTGAGCCACTACTTGCTAACCCCTATGGAGCTCCTAGTCAAAGCCTCTAGCATCTCCCTTGGAAAAGCTAGCTCCCAGCATTTCTTATCTAGCTCTGTATTGCAGAGACTGAATTCTTGTTTAGTGTGGTTAAAAGGTGGGAGTTCAGTCCTTCCACTTCCCTCCATTCATAGGGCAGAGGCTATACCCAAGTTGCAACAGCAGGCTTAGAATCCTGGGTCCCCCATTATTCTCACTGCAGTTCACTCATAGGGTAGACATTTCATTCCAGGAGAGGCAAGCTGAAAAGACTCCCTCCAGCACCCTGCTCCTAAAGCAAGTGTGTCACTCTAAGGGAAAGGCTATTATTCCCAGCCCCAGCTCCAGAGCAGTGGTTTAGGAACTTTGCTTAGGAGCAGAGGGAGATCATAAGAATAAAGAGCTCTGAAACTCTCTCCAAAGGAAACGACTTTATTTTTAGAACCCTATGTGAAGAAATTCAAGCCTGAACGTACTCTTGAAAACCACTGTTTTGGTGGGAAGGCTGGTATTACCGTGATAGAAAAACCAAACATAGATGCCATGTGAAAAGAAAATTCAGAATCAATATCACTTATGAATATAGAAATAAAAATCTTTGAAAAATACTAGCAACCTGAATCCAGCAATATAGAAGAAAGATGGTATACCATGCCTAAATGGGATTTATCTCAAGCATGTGGCCTCAGTTTAACATTTGAAAATTAATTCGAGCCGGTGCAGAGGCTCATGCCTATAATCCCAGCTCTTGGGAGGCCAAGGCATGTAGATTGACTGAGCTCACAGGTTCAAGACTAGCCTGAGCAAGAGCGAGACCCCATCTCTAAAAAATAGCTGGGCATTGTAATGGGCGCCTGTGGTCCCAGCTACTTGGGAGACTGAGGCAAAAGGTTGCTGTGAGCTATGATGCCACAGCACTCTACTGAGGGTGACCAAGTGAGACTCTGTCTAAAAAAAAAAAAAAAGAAAGAAAAGAAAATTAGTATTGTATATCATATCAATAAAGCAAAAGACAATCTCAATAGGCACAGCCAAAGCATTTGACAAAATCTATCACCATCACCCTTTGTTTAGAATGCTCAGCAAGCTAGTAATAGAAAAGAATTTCCTCATCCTGACAAGAGGCATCAACCCACATACGAAAATCCATAGTTGATATCATACTAAATGGTAAAAGAGTAAATGCTTTCCCCCTAAATACAGAGATAAGAGAAGGATATTTGTTTATGCCATTCACCTTTGTATTGGAAATTCTAGCTAGAGCAATTAGGCCAGAAAATAAAATTAGAAAAGAAGAAGTAAAATTATTTAAGATTATATGATCATATATGTAGAAAATTCTAAGGAATACACATCACATACAATGTATTAGTTGAACTGATCTAATTAGTTGAACTGAACTAATAAGTTCAGCAAAGTTGCAGGATATATGATTTAATATACAGAAATCAGTTATATTTCTATGTACTTTTGAACAAATAATCCAAATTGTAATTAAGAAAAACTCACTTATAATAGCACTAAAAAGAATAAAAATACTTAAAAATAAATTTGACAGAAGAAGTGCAAAACTTACATCGTGAAAACTGAAATCATTATTGGAACAAATTAAAGAATACCTGAATAAATAGAAAGAAATCCCATGTTTATGGATTGAAAGAGTTAATATTATTAAGATGACAATAGTCCTAAATTGAACTTCAGTTTGAATGCAGTTTCTATCAAAATTCCACGTTGGCTTCTTTGCATGAATTGACAAACCTATCCTAAAATTGATATGGCTATTTAAGGGAACCAGAATAGCCAAAACAATTCACCAGACTGGGCAACATGGTGAGCCCCTGTCTCTACAAAATTTTTTCAAATTTAGCCGAGCACGTGGTGGTGTGCATCTGTATTCCCAACTACTTGGGGGTTTGAGTTGGCAGGATTGCTTGAGCCCAAGAATACAAGGTTACAGAGGTGTGAATCACTGCACTCCACCCTGGGTGACAGAGCAAGCCCTGTCTTAAAGAAAAGTAAATTTATTTAAAAAATAAAGTATACAGTTTGGTGGGTTTTAGTATATTTAATTGTTTTTGACCAAAGAATAGCAGTGCTATGTTTTGTTTTGTTTTGTTTTATTGAGGCAGAGTTTCATTTTTGTCACCCTCAGTATAGTGTTGTGATGTCACTGCTCACAGCAATCTCAAACTCTTGGGCTCAAGCAATTCTCTTGCCTTAGCCTCCCTAGTAGGTGGGACTACAGGCACCTGCCACAATGCCCAGCTACTTTTTTTTTTCTTTTTCTTCTTTTTTTTTGCAGGCCTGGGCTGGGTTCAAACCCACAGCCCCAGAGCATGTGGCCAGCGCCCTAAACATTGAGTAACAGGCACCCTCCACTGCTATGGGTTTTGATCCTAGATCTTCTACCTGCTAAATTACAGACTTTAAATAGGTTTGTTTTAAATGTTATGCTGTGACTTTAGAGCCTAACCTAAAAATACAGTATCTTTGTTTACCTGGATGAATTATATGGTTTGAGAATTATGTCTCAATAGAGTTATTATTTTAAAAAGTGAGGCAGGGCGGTGCCTGTGGCTCAGAGGAGTAGGACGCCAGCCCCATATGCCGGAGGTGGCAGGTTTAGGCCCAGCCCTGGCCAAATATTTATCTCTCCCTTAGGAATGTGAGATGACTCCAGGCACAGACCCACTAATCGGAGGCCTCAGGTGGGCAAGACCAGGAGTTTCTAGCAGTGTCAAGATAGTGGATATTGAAACAATAAAGGGCCCTCATGGACTGGGACGTCTTATTAAAAAAATAATAAAAAGTGAGATAAAGGAGACACAGTGGAATTGCATATTTATCAGGTAGAGGATAAAACTTATAGCAGCCAGTTTTTTCTGTTATTACCCTAACCGAGAAATTTACTGTTTCTTTGGTTAAACACAAATGAAGTATTACTTGCCTTTATTTAAGGGCGGGCTGTGTTTTATAAATAATACAATGTTGCTTAGGACAGGCACTCAAAGTGAAGCTGACTGAGGACCTGTTGGATACATAGTCCATCTCATGCAAACGTGAGTATAAATAAAGTCATATAGCTTCTGAAATTACCTGATTATTAACATTTTCCCTTTTTCCAGGACAAGCACACCTTGTTGAATTTGTATATGTTTAATAATATTATGGTTCAAATCCACTGTACCAGTGACACACTTTTGGTTACTTTTGAGACTGGGTCTTGCTGTGTTGCCCAGGCTGGTCTTGAACTCCTAAGCTCAAATGATCCTTCTATTGTCAGCCTCCTGAGTAGCTGGGTCTACAAGCATGTGCCACCATATCCAGCTTGAAGTACTTTTATATAGTCTGTATAAATATTTGTTCTTAATAGTTCTAAAATTGTTCTAGAATTAAGACTAGACTTTGTTGTATTTAATAGAAAATAAGAGGCTTAAATAGGTAAAGATTATTCTTTCACACAATGAAATTATGAATTATATCATGTATACCATAAATATATACAGTTTTTGTCAGTTACTAGATAAAATTTAAAAAAATGAAAAAAGTTATAAATTAGTCTAGGACTGGTAGGCAACTCCTTTGTCATCTGGGACCCAAGGTCTTTCTGTGTATCTGCTTTACTATCAGTAAAGATGACTTTGTGGTTGCAAGATGACTGCATCGCATGCCAGCTTCAGTGAGTAAGCCATAAACTGGAGAAGAAGGGTGGGGGGACAGGTCTCTATCAGAAAAATAGGAGCAGGAAAAACCCTTTTGGCGTGAGCATCTTGCCACAAAATTGTAATAGTAAGGGTGAGGTGATATTTGAATAAGCAAATAAAAAATGCCACAACTCTGGGAAAATACTTCCTTAATAATTGTTAAAAACTTATTGTTTACTATGTTCTTTTTGTTAGATTCTGAAAAGAAATTGTCTCTCCTGTCAGAGGAACAGCAAGCAACAAGCACTTTAGTGGAAACCATTAGGCAAAGTATTCAGCATAATGATGTTCTTAAACCCATCAGCCTGCTGTCACAGCAATTGAAGCCAGACACGAAAAGACAAAGGTAAGAATTCAGTATTTTTTGCTTGGTGTGCCACTCTCTGATTCCACTTTTTAAAAAATTATTTTAGCTTCTCACATCAGCCCGGCTCTCGCATGTACCATGTCTGGTTCCTCCAGCAACCCTGCAATGAAGAAAGGGGTTCAGCAGCTCAGGCTGGAAGCATTAATAGATTCCCGGCAGCTGCAGAACTGAAACAATTCTGTCTGCAGAAGGCCAAACATGATCCTGTCCTGGATCCCTTCGGATCCCAGTGGTGCAGTGACCCTTTCGAGGTTTCTCAAACCACTTCTCATGAACCAGGGAATATTCAAGAGAACTAAATTTGAAGCCTTATACAAAAGCTTATCCTTGTGACAAAATGTCATAACACATAAAGTTCTACTTTTGTCAGTAGTTAACATCTACCACTTTGAATTTTCATGAATTTCTTCTTCACAAGGGTAATTGTTTTATATACACTGGGGGCAGCAGACAATAAAATAGTATTAAAAAAAAAAATTATTTTACTTTTGGCTTGGCACCTGTAGCACAGTGGGTACAGCATCAGCCACATACACTGAGGCTGGCGGGTTGGAATCCATCTCCAGGCCAGCTAAACAACAATGACAATTGCAACAAAAAAATAGCCAGGCGTTGTGGTGGGCGTCTGTAGTCCCAGCTACTTGGGAGGCTGAGGCTAGAGAATCCCTTAAGCTCAAGAATTTGAGGTTGCTGTGAGCTGTGATGCCATGATACTCTACTGAGGGCAGCATAGTGAGACTCTGTCCCCCCCCCCCCCCCAAATTATTTTACTTTTTAAAATATGTCTAGTTGTGAAAGAAAGACATGCTCATCTGATTGTTTTAAAAAATGCTACATGTGTATATGCATTCCTACTTGAACACAAACACACAATAAAAGTGCAGGGGAAATGGATTACATTTTAAGAAGATAATTCATGGATGTTTAAAATGTACTGCCTTTCAGAAACATTACTGTGTTCACTGGACACCTATGATTAACACTGATAAATTAGTACCTATGTAGTAGTTGGTCATCTTTTCTTTTTGTATTGGATATAAAAGAATATATAATTAGGAGGAGAAACATTTTAGGCAAGTGACAGAAGCAGTGGCGCTCTTCTCTCCCTAACTTGTCTGCTAATGTGCTTAGATTACTACTCACCCCCACAGCGTAAGTGAATTTTGCAGTGGAAGCTTCAGAAAAGGGGGCATAACCAAGGGTCTCTTTAAGTTTCTTCAGTTATGGCAACTTTGAATATAATCTCAGAATAGGGCAAGAATTGATAAATAAAGTGAATGGATCCACTTGTAATCTCAACAGTTGAGGCAGAGATGACATTCTCAACAATCTAAAGAGCAGCTTGCTTCAACCATATGTAGTTCAAAAGCCAGGAAAGTAATAGCAGAAATGTCATGAGACAATTTCTGAAGTTTCTAAAGAATGCTACATGAAGCCTTACCTTTTTTTTTTTAAGTTCATTTCTTGAATTTTCCTCTGATCTTTGTTTTTAGCAACTGAGTCATGAAGTTCATTTTTAATGTCTGTGAAATTTTTGTATTCACAAAACAAAGGTGATTTGTCCTCTGCTATTGAGTTAAATAATAAAGAGCCCATACCACCTTTCACAGTTTGTGTGTAAAGGTTTTAAACCCCTGTCTTAAATCAGAAATTAATGTGTTACTTTCTTGAGAAACAAAAATGAGAGGAGACTCTGCTTTTACATATTTAAATTATAATAAAGTTAAAGCCATTTTGTTACTGGTTTGTAGCTTTGTGCCCACTAATCTTTCTTTTTAAATTTTTTTTTTTTTGCAGTTTTTGGCCAGGGCTTGGCTTGAACCTGCCACCCTGGCATATGGGGCCAGCACCCTATTCCTTGAGCCACAGGTGCTGCCCTCTTTTTTAACTTTTTAATTTGAAATACTCATGGCAAGTTGCAAAAATATTGTAGAATTCCATGTACCCTGTACCCTTTAGCTTTCTCTAAAGGTGACATTTCATGTAACTGCAGTACACTATCAATACCACAATACTGGTGTAGATACATTACTGTTAACTAGATTACAGAATTAATCTCTTTTCACCTTTTTTAAAAACATGCATCTGTATGTTTATTCTGTTTTCTCACTTTTAAAATATATTTGTTTTATAGGAGTTTGTACAGAGAAATCCTCTTCTTATCATTAGTGTCTCTTGGAAGAGAGAATATTGATATTGGTAAGTTGTTTAATGAGGGATTTCTAAAGTAACTTTTAAAAGTTGTAATTGGTGCCAGTACTTCACTTGCCTTTGAAAGGATTTCTACATTTAGAGATGGGCATGGTGGCTCACGTCTGTAATCCCAGCAGCTTTGGGAGGCTGAGATGGGAGAATTGCTTGAGGCCAGGAGTTCAACACCCACGTGGGCAACATAATGAATCACCCATCTCAAAAGAAAATTAAGATTTAAAATATAAAAAGGATATCTACCTTGAAATGTGTACTCTACCATTTTTTGAGTAGCCTTTGCTTATTAACAAATTACAACTACATTTTTGAAAATTTCTTTCAGAGGCTTTTGACAATGAATATGGAATTGCATACAATAATCTGTCTTCAGAGATTATTGAGAAGTTGCAGAAAATTGATGCTCCACCAAGTGTCAGTGTGGAGTGGTGCAGGAAGTGTTTTGGAGCACCTCTCATTTAAATAAGGAGATTCATTAGAATTTTGAACCCATAAGGCTGGGGGAATAGAGTCAATTTGGAAACATTCAAGGTTTTTTCCAAATCCTAAGAAATGGTGAAAACTAAAAAGAAGTAACTTTTGGGAACAATTTATAATGAATTGTAATTTATACTCAATCATCTTGAAATGTAAAATGTCATTAAAATGTCCCAGGGTTTGCTGACATTGAAGATTTTTAACTCCCAAACTGTTTCTCTGCCTCTATTGAAAATGACTTTGGGATTTTTCAGTATTTGTTGTAGTAGATAGAAATAATGAGCAACTATATGCATTAGAGGCATTGTTTATATTTGAAGACATTGGATTTGGGGAGTGGCAAATTAAACTTGCCTAACCCCCAAAACAAAAAAGAAATTTCTCAATTACAGGAGCAACTATTTGTGTATGTAATGTATATGTGTGGGGCTGTGTAGGTATGTGTATATACAGCCATATTATAATGTATATTTATTAAAATTCTTAGATTGAGTTATTGCAGTTTTCTGAAAGGGTCCCATAGACTGTTAAAATAAATGACTACTTTTATATTCATCTGTAGTCATTAATCTCAAAATACCTGAAAGTCTGATGACAACTGCTTTCCCTCTGACTTTGAATTTAATATATTTTGTTCTTTTTTTTTTTTCAATTTTTGGCCGGGGCTGGGTTTGAACCCATCACCATATGGGGCTGGCACCACCCGTTTTGTTCATTTTATATGTAGTATTATCTTGTTTGATGGATTGTCTTAAATTTCCATCCTCATCCCAATAAGTTCTTAATTTGCAACAGCTTTAAAATTAGAATGAGTCATCAGATAGTTAAAATGAAATTAAATGAGCTTTCTAAATAATTAACAGAAATAAAAAGAACATGCTGACAATGCTAAAGTATGTCACTGGACCTGGAGATCTATTTTTGGGTACATAAATTGTTATATTAGTCACTTTTTAAAACCTGTGGGATAAACTTGCACTGAACACAGAAGTTTTATTGTATAATATTTAGATTTGTATGCTTGTGAGTAAATTGTGCATTTGTAAATAATGTTTTTAAGATTGAATCAATTAAGTCTTTGAAGCTTACTGATCTTATTGTCAGTAGATTTAAGAAAATCATGACTTCATATGCCTTACTTTGACATTATCATGCCTTTTATTAAAAAAATCTCAGAGGAATGAGTTTGCCTTAACTCTATCTGGTTTAAGAAGCCAGTGGTTTTCTATGTATGTTTACAGTAATTTATGCAGATAATTAAATCAGTTGACACAAAAATTTTACTTCCATGTGGTGGACTTAACAGCACAACTTTCTCTTCTACTTAGTGTAACCTTTTAAAAGTTATACTTATTGTTCCATTCTTTCAACACTTCAGGATTATTCTGACCTATGCAGAAATGTATGAATTTCTATTTGTTGTGAAAATTCTAAATCAAAGAACTTGTTGAATTATGTAGTTTTCACTACCTTCAAAATGAATCTTTTGCACTGTCCCAGAATATATATTTTTGCAACTTAAGACTTGGTACTAGTTTAAATACTTCACACTCATACAACACAAAATTTGGAATTACCTTGCCTATAAAAAATAAGAGGTTGAATTAAATGAAAAATTTAATTTGCTGTGCCTTTGTCTGTGAACATTAAATCTCCAGAGATCTGTAGAATTTGAATCTGTGTGACATGTAAAAGTCTAAGTATTTTTTCATTTCTTCTTTAGTTTTCATAATTTGTATTCAGTGCTGCTCAAAAAATCTACAATAAAGATCTTATATGCTTCAGCTTTATGAAATTATAACTTTTTTTTGTAAGAGAAGAGTCTCACTTTTGTTGTCCTCAATAGAGTGCTATGACGTCATAGCTCACAGTTCTTGGACTTAGGCATTTCTCTTGCCTCCCAAGTAGCTGGGCCTACAGGTGCCTGCCATAACACCCAGCAATTTTTTGTTGCAGTTTGGCCAGGGCTAGGTTCGAACCTATCACCCTTGGTATGTATATGAGGCCAGCGCCCTACTCACTGAGCCACAGGCACCACCCAAAATTGTGACTTTTGTAATAGCTTTTAAAATAACATTTAAAGTAACTTTTAGCAATTGTACTTTAAACCTTGGCTTGCTTTTGGTACTTAGCTGTAGGGATATATTTCTTGAACTAAACACTCACCACAGGAAAAAAGTAGCATTAGACATGTTATCTATGGATTTAGAAATATCCACAGGGAGGCTTGGCACCTGTAGTCCCAGGTACTTGGGAGGCTAAGGCAAGAGAAATCATTTAAGCCAAAGTTTTGGGGCTGCTGTGAGCTGTGACACCATGGCCCTCTACCAAAGGCAGCATAGTGAGACTGTCTCCAAAAAAAAAAAATGCCTAAAGCTATGTTTTTTTCTTTTGTTGCACATTGGAGTAAGAGTTTTGGGGGCCATACAGTAAATACACAAACACTAAAAAACTAGTGAAAAGATCTGCACATATTTTTTGTGATCTCCAACACTACAAAGAAAAAAAAATCCTCACAAAATTACCATGCATCTCTGGGAGCTAGAATGACTTGCATCCTTTATGAAACTTCATAATCCTGGCAACTTCTAACAGCAGTCTTTCAGTTCAGCCAAGATTGCACTTGGGTGGCTAAGGACTTAACAAATTAACGGGCTCCTGAAAGTTCAGGGTATTCATTTGCCGTTACATTTCTGGCATGTTAAACAGCATGATTAAACCTTTGTCTACTTATTTCATAGTTACTACACTCCTTGAAATCAGTGAACAGTGTTTCTCAAATTGTATACATCATGATCAAATACTGGTTAACGTACAACTGCAGGTTGAATACAAAACTTCTCATGTGGCTTTTAAAGTTATTTGTGACTGTGGATAAAATGCTACATTTCCCTTTGCTTTTTAAATTCCTTGATTTATATTGCCAATTAAGATTTTTCTTGCTATGCAACTTTTTAATACCACGTAATAAGAGCAATGAGGATGTTTTACTGTTGTCAAAGATCTTACTGGCCAGCAACTGAGGACTGATTAATATCGGCCTGAAGGGGGAGCTTTTTAGTAATGTAAAATATGGGGCCCTCCCCATCTTCATTTTGTCCGATTCCCAGGTGATTCACATGCACATTTAGATGGCTAAACACTGCTTTAGGCTTTACGTATCACCTAGAATTGAAAAGAAGTGTATTTATAGAAGGTGACTTCTATAGTCACCTTCTTTCCAATGTGTAAAACAGTAACAGCACAAATAATTCAAAATAATTGAAAAGCTTTGTTAATGCAATAAATTTACACTGGTTTAAAAAGCTTTGTAGTATTTAAAAATGGTATCCATTAGAACTATGCCTTAACAAGTTGTCTTTTTAAAAAATGACATACATACCCATCTTCACAAAGGTGGCTTTTATGTATCAAATTGTGTAATAGATGTTTTTAAAAGCTTATATTCCTCAAAATAAACTGTATGAAAGATGAACAGTCCTAGTCATTTATTTCCCTTCAGTGGTCAATGCCTTTCTGAAATACCTTACACCAACCATTTTTCCTGAGCCTTCTGTTCATCCAAAGAAACCCTTTATCCTGACCATCTCTCTTCCTATCATCACGTCAGTCTCTGATGTTGCCCACCACTAGACTGCTATATGCATTGTCTATAACCCAACTTGCTTGTTAAATCAATGAAAAATCAGTAAAAGAGATAACTCATTTATTTGTTACTCAAAAGCAATCATTTTTGACTGGATTCAGACTTAGAAGTGGAAGCTCTCAGAGAGGACAACCTGCGTCTTTTGGCAATCTGTTCCTGGCGCTTTTCTTTGGCCTCCTAAAGAAAATTAAAAAGCAAAGTTAAGAGTTAAAAAGACCTGTCTAGGATAAAGATGCAAAGCCAAAGCCACCCTGACATTTCTTTTCCCAATCTTAAGCTCACCTTCATTCTCTTGGCCAAAAGTTTAGCATATTCTGCAGCCTCTTCCTTATTTTTCTTAGTACGCTGTTTCTTCAGAGCAATACGCCGGCGTTTATGTTGCAAGACATGTGGAGTTACAAGGCGCTGAATCTTTGGTGCTTTGGTCCTAGGTTTCTTACCTTTTTTGTTTAAGGGCTTTCTCACAACGTATTGGCAAACATCATCTTCTTTAGAGAGATTGAAAAGTTTGCGGATTCTGCTAGCTCTTTTAGGCCCCAGACGCCGAGGTACCGTAGTGTCGGTCAGTCCAGGGATATCCTTTTCTCCTTTGAACAAAGAGATTTTAATTAAACAACTTCCTTGTTAAGAATCCTAAATTATTACAGGGCTTACAGTGAATTGATAATTTGTAACTATCCAGGCATAGGAAGAAAACCCACTAGTAAGAATGTGGATAATCCCAATGAAAAAGCATTTGGTACTCAGCCCTAATATGAAGCTAATTTATAGCTTTCATATGAAGGCTAAAACCTAATTATAGCATAGGAATACAGGGAAAGGGGAAAGGGAGGGGAGGGGGGAGTATGGGTGGAGGGAGGGCAATTGGTGGGAACACACCTATGGTGCATCTTAGCAGGGTACTGGGGAAACTTATTAAATGTAGAGTATCAATGTCTTTATATAGTGATCAAGAAAATGCCATGAAG
>CAUYON010025509.1:0-27306 GCA_963573935.1 Arctocebus calabarensis | reverse complement strand
AGTCCCAGCTACTAGGGAGGCTGAGGCAAGAGAATCGCTTAAGCCCAAGAGCTGGAGGTTGCTGTGAGCAGTGTGACGCCACGGCACTCTACCCAGGGCGATAAAGTGAGACTCTGTCTCTACAAAAAAAAAAAAAAAGAGGACAAAGATTAATCAAGATGTGATTTGATATAATTAACAAATACATAAATAAAATTTGGTTGTCAACCTTTGTCACCTTTCTAAACATTATTAAGTGACTGGAATCCTGATTTGAAGATTCACAATAATATTCTGCACATGAAGAATGAAATGATTAACTTGAAAAACCATTAAAATGTTTAACATGATTTCATTTTGATTATTAGTAAGTACAACATTTTTGCTTCTATCTCGGCCATTGACATTAAACTACAAATTCACTTGCAACTATGTGTGATAAAATAACAGACTCTCCTTCCTTCACTGATCTTGACTTAAGATTCTAATCATAAGTGAAGAGAAATGTCTCTTCACATCATCAGAGAATAACGAATAGCCTCTAATATAAAAGTTTACAACTTTAAGCTTTTAACTCAATCTCTTTTTAATAAAAGAAAATTTTTTTTTACTATGGACAGTTTTGAAGGGGTGTTTCTATTTCCAGCTCTGTAATATATGAACTTGCAAATAAATGAGAAAATTTAAACAGTGATTCTACATTGATTATTATCAAGAGAGCATTTTGCAATTCATAAATCCTAGTGAAGCTTATTTTGCAACTTGTCACCTTTTATAAATCACCATTTTCACTGTAAAGAAATAGAAGTATGTTGAAAATACAAAACAGCAGAGCATATTTTAACCTATCTAAATGTGGGAATGAATTGTACTTTCTATTTGAAGTAGATAAAATGAACATTTATCAGAAATATAACTTGGTTTCAGCTAAAGAACACTCAGACATACTTTCTAAATAAGACTGCCATTGATCTGAACAGATAAAATGAAAATAAATCATGACTAAATATAATCATCTACTCTTTGACATGATTAAATACTTTAGGGTTGTTATTTATTTAGCTTACATACTCATTTTACTTTGTAAACAGATGTTAGTGATCTCAGTCTTAGAAGAATAATTTACTATCTCCTTCTCTTTGTCAAGGGAAAATGAGGGAAAAATAATTTGATTCTTCACCACAAGGGTGCCCTCCTGTGGAAAATGTCTATAAAAATGGTGTATGGTATTTATTATGGTAATGTCAGTGCCATCATCAAGGAAGCAGGCTGGACAATGACTTGCAAGAGGTGGGCCTCCCCATAATGTGTCCAGAAAAAGGCCTCAAGCAAACTCTGCAGCTGCTATTTATTGAGAACAAGCTCCCCTCCCAACATTGGAATTCCATAGCTGATCAGCATTCAACTGCCAAGGTCTATTCCTTAAGGTCGAGAGATTGCTTGTATGTTTCAAAAGCTACCACTTTGTCTCTGCAAGTCTGCTGTCCCAGTTCCTACACATCTTGCCACATGTACGTTGCTACGTAGATTGCCACATAAATCACCAAAAATGTTGTTACACAAGCTGCTACATATTCCTCTGTTTTTGTCTAAGACCTTGGGCAGGATGAAGGAAAAACCTGTAGTTGTTTATTTCATTTGCTCTTCTTGTCAAATAGCACTCCTTCTAGCTAGGCGGAGAAAAGAAAGAAAGAAAAAGGGGAAAAAAGCACAAAATAGCTAACAAAACTACATCAGAGTTGTTAGTGAGGGACTTAACCAAAGAAAAGGGATTTGTGTTCTAAACAAATAAATGTAATATTACTTTTACATATTTCATCACCTAATTGTTTTGGGGCTGATCCATAGGGTTCTTGATGCTTTCATAGGAAGTATTAATCAATGCCCAAAGTTGTCTGCTTCTCCACACTATCCATTGCACCCATTGTGTATCCAATAAAGATTCTTTCACCTTTGTTTGCTGTGACTTCGAATTTCCATTACCAAAGCTGACTGCTTTGATCAGAACTTTATTAGAGCTTAGAGTATGTGGACTGAGCTCACCCAGGCCCAGAGATTGGGAGGTTTCTTTGTTTCTTTGTTTGTTTCTTTTTTTTTTGTAGAGACAGAGTCTCACTTTATTGCCCTCTGTAGAGTGCTGCGGTGTCACCCAGCTCACAGCAACCTCCTACTCCTGAGCTTAGGTGATTCTCTTGCCTCAGCCTCCCAAGTAGCTGGGACTACAGGCACCTGCCACAACACCCAGCTATTTTTTTCTGTTTTGCAGTTCGGCCAAGGCCGAGTTTGAACCCATCACCTTGGGTATATGGGGTGGGCGCCCTATGTGATAAGCCACAGGTGCTGCACTGAGATAGGGAGGTTTCTTAAGTGATGTAAACTTATATTGATCTTCCTCTCAGAAGATCAAACTAACTGCCAAAGGGAAAAAGGGGACTGATTGCTCCTGGCTACCTCCTGCTGAGGATGGAGGATGATATGAGAGCCACTTAGAGGTTTCTGAAAGGAACTTGATCTGGGGTTCACAGTAAATGACAATTGGGGTGGAAAGTTTGGAGAAGAATGTTTTCATAACATTTCAGGCCTAAAATTTTGTGGTTGCTTATTCAGGCTGAAATGAGGGAATCTTATATCTACAGAAGGAGTTACCAAAGATGGATTTGTTAAGGTGCTGGGATGTCTCCTGCTCATGCTGAGGTTTAATTCAGCAAGCAGGCAGCCACTGCTTTTCTTGTTCTGTAACCTTATGAGCAAACCCTCGACCCCAATGTAGCACATAATCTGAAATGGGGTCAATCCTCAGGATGTAAATATATAGTGAAAAAACAATTTTTTTAAATCGATTATATACAAATACCAATTAGAAGGAATCATAGAGGGCTAAGGAAGACCAGTTTGCAAGGGACCCAAGGGGATAATAGTGTCATTGACTTTGTGGAGATTGATGAGTATTCTCCACTTGCCTGATTTCTTTTTTACAGTAAAGATGTGAGAGTTTCAGGGGCTAGCGGAGAGCTCAGTATGTCTTTTTCTAGCTGTTTCTGAATTAAAAATTGTGAAGCATCCAGTTTTTCTTTTGTTAATGGCCACTGCTCCACCCACACTGGGTTATCGCTCTTCCGGGATAAACTGAGAGAGTATTTGGGGGCAATGGCCTCTAGACTATTTGACATCTTTGACCAGATTCAAGAACAGTTCTGGCCATCATGCCACAATCGTATAGAATACGTCATTTTTCTTGCACAAGTTCCTGTAATAAGCCTCTAGAAAATGGAGACCCCATGTCATACTGTGTTACAGCCTGTTTTAAATCTTTTAGAATCTTAAAAGTAAACACATGATGACTAAAGTGTTGGTCCCCCTTGAGCATCATAAGTGGGTGCTGAGGACAGTGCCAGAAGTTTTATATGAATAGTCAGTAACTATAGCAGGAAAAAGCCCCAAAGTAACTGATTAATCCTGACTTTTGGGGTTTGATTCAACTTAGCTTTATTGAGGCGTGAAGGTGGCAATAGACGGGAGGACACAGAGTCCAAAGACTCGGGTTCTTCCACATCCTGTTCTAATTGAACCTGCTCTACCTCCTCATCACCATCTTTATCAGTCTGAAACTGTTGTGACTCGACAGACCAGAAGCCACTCATTGCTTTACTGTAAATCTTTTTGCTATTTAAAAAGCTCTCTCCCGCTACAATTGTCATCCCCCTTTGTAAGACAGAGGGGGATTTTATTATTATTTTGCCAAAGGTCTTAATATTCCTTTGGTAGGTGCCTATGATTTTCCCTGAGTGATGTTGTCCTTTGGTTGGTTACCTATTGCAGGTTACCTATGATTTCCCAAAGGTCTTACTATCCCTTTGGTAGGCGCCTATGAATTGTCAATGGTGTCACTTTAATTGATGTTACGTTCTTGGTAGGTACCTATGGTAGTCAAAGGCCACGTCGTCCCTTGGTCAATCTGGATGGAAACTCTCTTTCCCTCCCTATTACTCCCTCCTGTTGTATTGACAAAGGGTATGCTTACACCAAGTGATTTTCCCTTTTGGTCCACATCTGTTATCCTGCCGACTATTCCAGAATGTTGGTGCTGTCACCAAGGAAGTAGGCTAGACAATGGATTATAAGCTAGAAGTTTATAGGAGCTGGATCTCCCCATATGTGTCTGTAAAAAGGCCCCAAGCAACCTCCACAGCTGCTATTTATAGAGAACAAGCTCCCCTCCTCTGAGTTTGACCCTCACACATAGCTGATCAATATTCAACTGCTAAGGTCTCTTCCTTAAGGTCTAGAGATTGCTTGTATATTTCAAAAAACTGCCACTTTGTCTCTGCAGGCCTGCTGTCCCAATTCCTACACATCTTGCTGCATGGGTTGCTACATAGATCACTAAATATGTTGTTACATAAGCTGCTTTTAACTTGTCCTGTTACAAAAGTTGCTACATATTCTTTTACATAGGTTGCTACATGGTAATATGCTCTAAGGTAAAGCGGAAAAGCAACAATATACAACAAAATAAAACAATTCAATAATATGATTCTTGGATTACTTAAAAAAAGTAGAGATACCCACCTTATTTCTTCATAATATTTTGGGCCTGAAAATGAATATCTATATTATGAAAAATGAATAATAAAGAAAATTTAATTTTAAAGAAAAAACTCTGCTCACTTTTTGGAATTTTTGTTAGCTATAAAAGAAACATGACATTATCCAGGTTAGAACATGGTTTCAGAGGTGCCAGAACATTGGTACTTTGGTAAGCAACATTGGCCCTACTACTGAATCCATGTCTATTTTAGAGTATGGCATAGCCAAATACGAATCTATGGAGA
This sequence comes from Arctocebus calabarensis, assembly GCA_963573935.1. Taxonomy (NCBI): domain Eukaryota; kingdom Metazoa; phylum Chordata; class Mammalia; order Primates; family Lorisidae; genus Arctocebus; species Arctocebus calabarensis. The sequence goes on along the minus strand of CAUYON010025509.1, from coordinate 22,495 downwards.
ATAGAAATAGATATAAAAACTGAGATATTTTCCTATAAACATAGTTTGAATTCACTTATAGAAAATTGAATATTACTTCTTAAGGACAGAAAAAGAAATACTTAAAATAAAAACAAAGTATCTACAAGAGCACCATCTATTTTCTGAACCCCATAATGACCTTTGAATATCCTTCATTGAAAACCCCAGAATCCTTATTATAGTAAGCACCTTTAAAGTTCCCACTCCACATTATGTTTTCCTTAGGAACTGTCCTCAGATTTCAATTTAAGAAATCCTACATACCCACAAAAGTTTAACAGGGGACAACTGAAAGTCAGCCAGGCTCCTCCCATCATCCTATTGAGATGTTCTATAGTTCAAAGAAAAGAAAAGTAACACAATTAGTGCAGGCCCAGGGTGGAATTTGGGCTAGCACTGAAAGAGAGTATAAATGCAGAGAAACACAACAGCACAACTTTCTGTTTTTATCTTTATTTAAGAATAAAAAGGGCTGATCTCCAGGGAGGATACAGTCTGACATATGAATTACATTTCAACCTAAACAAAAAACTGATTATCACCATGCCATGAATTATCTTCTAATATATAGACAGAACATTGTGATAATCAACCATTTTTATCAGGCATTTATGGAAACATTTTATGAAAAATAAAATTCTGAAACACTCAATATTTTCTTCACGTTCAACAGGGAATTGTTGTTGGTCATGTTAGCTATCATGGCTGTAAAAACAAAGTTTAGTTTTAGACCGATAGTCCCAATAACAAGTATAAAAATGTAAATCCAATATTTGGGGGATATACCACATAGTGTGAGCCACAAAATAATTTCACCATACTTGCTAAAATCCCAGGTAATGTCAATGATGATAAGTAGACAGCTACTCAGAGTACTGAAAATAGAGTAAAGTAGATGTGCAATGTTGATAAAATTTGAATGAAAAGATAGTGAATTTTATTTCTAAATCTCTTCGCAAATAAACTTTTAAAAGTAAACATTTGCTCTATGTGTATAATTCATTGTTTTTCCCCCTCAAAAATATGAGTCCAATTTTATGCAGACAATTATTAAAATATGTTCATTTTTATATGGTATTTTTTGTTGCAGTTTCTTCCTTGTCCTTCATGTAGAAACCATTTAAATAAAATTCTTATACTACTGATTCCTATTGAGAAGGAACTCATTGTGTCAAATAATTCAGAAAAAAATTATTCACCAGCTTCAAATAGTTAATAGGCTGTGTATATTTGTGTGAATAAGTATAATTTATTATATCAATAATTTTAATTAACCACTCATCATGCATTGCAATGTATTCTTTCCTTTTTGAAGACTGCCTTTGATAGTGACTCAATTTACTTGGCTGGGTAAATTGCAAAGCCATTGCCCTCTCTTGACTAATGGCACATAAAAAACCATTACAAGGTCATACTGAGTTCCAAAGGGAAAAACTTCACTATTTTTGAATGTTTTATTTTATTATTGTTTTAACAATCCTTATTTTATGGCAATATTTCTCAGATACAATGCCTTCATTTAATGTAAAAATCGTACAATATAAAATGGAGTAGCTGATCTGTTTAACTGTTTCTGTGAAAAGTAATTGAACTGGCCTATAAAATAATATATCCTATTTGAAAAAAAATGAATTTAGTTTGTGTAAGTATAATTTATAGATTTCCTTCACTTTATCAATAAAGACTACTGAAAATTTAGCATATAATTTCCTGAAAGAAGTGCCAAAATCAATACATGAAGTAAGTGCTTTTGGCTAATGTAATGGAGTGTGAGGCATTTAGAGTATACTGATCTTAGAATATTTTAAAGAACGTATATTTGAAAAAAAATTGCAGTGGTTCCTCATTCAATAAAAATACTCTTGTGTTATTTACCAATACTTTTCCTTTTTTCTTCTTTTTTCATTACATTTTTGTTGCTTCCTTTTTCATTACTTTCCTTATTCTTTCCATCCTTTATTCTTCATCTTTCTTTAATTACTCAATTAAATGATGTATGATTTGTATCCTTTTAATTATGTCTTAGGAAGGGACACAAGGAGTTTTCATATCAAAATGGGAATACATACATGCACAGATTCAAACATAGATAATAGATGAAGTAGATTATGGATAGATAGATAGGTAGGTAGATAGATAATTATGGAGATTTGACCAAAGTTATTTAAGAACTAGAAAATAATGTGTGTATGAGACAGTTTGTGTGCATAATCTCAGTCTAGACATGACATTCACTCCATTTCTCCACCAAATCATCTACTTATATTAAATCTGTTCTTTAAAAAAAAAAAAAACTGGTATTATCTGCCCAGTGCCCAGCACTGTGTTGAATCATGAAAAATAAAATTTCCAATAAGATACAGACCTAATATTTTTACAAATCTTATATTATGAAGCAAGAGAAAGGTCAGCAATCCAACATTGCAAGGCAACAGTCAATGAAACTACAGTCAATTATCTCCACATCATTTATGACTGCACAAGAGTAAAAACCTTGTGTATGCCAAATATTTTGCTAGGTATATGATAAATTCATATGTAATTAATCATAAATTAATAAATTAGATATAATAATTAATCAATCATTATTAGATTTAATTAATCATACATATATAAATTAGATATAATAATTATTTTGTATGCTTTGAGTGTAAGAAATGTGAGTCACAGGAGGCTAAGGATCTTACCTAAGAACACTCAGCAAGTATAGAGAAGTGACGTTTCAAACTGAACCTGTGTTGCCTGAATCCCATGTTATCTACCATTCTACAGAATAATGATAATTTGAGATTTTTATAACCTGCCAATTTCAATTGTGATATCCTAATTTTATCACTACAGTTCAGAACAAAAGTGACAGACAGAGCGTAGTTATAATACACATGTAGTTGAAATTTCAAAGGAACGGTGAAGTGAGGATATAGCTGCTTCTTCCAGAGGAATATTTGTGAATCTGGGCTTCAACCAGAGGCTGGAATTGCAGAGAATGCACAGGAAGAGGACCACTGATAAAGTATAAGAAGACCAGAAGAGTGTGTTATGGATAAATAAAACTTTATCCTTAATGAAATATCCTTTTTATTTACATACCGTGCTGTTTACATGTCATCTTTGGAGATATGTTCACTCAAGTCCTATGCTCATTTTTTAATCATTTTCTTTTTTTTTGTTTGTTTTTTTTTACTGAGTTGTACGATGTCCTTATATACTTTAGGTATTAACCTTTTATCAGACAAACAGTACACAAATATTGTTCATCATTCTTTAGGTTGTCTTTTCATTCTGCTAATCATTTCTATTGCTGTGAAGAAGTTTTAAATTTTGTTATCCCACTTGTCTATTTGTACTTTCCTTGCCTGTGTGTTGGTTCATATCCAGAAATGTATTAGCAGGACTAATGTTATAAAGCTTTTCTCCTATAGTTTCTTCTACAAGTTTTTCGCTTCAGGCCTTACAATTAAGTATTTACTTATTTTACAGTGAATTTTGTGTATATAGTAGGCTACGGATCCACTTTCATTCTATTGCATGTAAATGTACAGTTTTCCCAGCACCTAGTTGAAGAGACTTCCTTCCTCCATTATGTCTTCTGGGCAACTTAGGTGAAGCTCAGCTGATCATACGTGTGTGGATTTATTGTTGTCCTTTCTCTTCTGTTCTGTTGTTTTATGTGTCACCAAGTCAGTTCCATACTGTTTTTAGTACCGTAGTGGTAATATATTTTGAAATTGGAAAATGTGATACCTACAGCTTTGTTACTCTTTCTCAAGATTGCTTGGGCTATTTGAGGTCTTTTGTGGTTCCTTATAAATGTTAGATTTTTTTTTATTTCTGTAAAAATTTCTACTGTGATGTTGATGGTGATAGCATTTAATCTTTTGATTATTTTGGTATTATTGGTCATTTTAATAATATTACATTTTTAATACATGAATATGGATTGTGTTTCCATTTGTTTGTGTCTTCTTTAATTCCTTTCATCATTTTTTTGCATCAGTCTCACTAATCATCAATGAAAGGTAAATTAAAATCTTACACTGTTATGATATGTAATAAAAAAAAAAGAATGGGCAAGGGTGTAAAAACAAATGGAACCTTTGCACACTGTTGGAGGAAATTAAAAATGATGAAACCACTACAGAACACAGTATAGATCAAAAAATTAAAATTTGAAGCAATCTTGCTTCAGATTAAATATCCAAAATAATTGAAAACAGATCTCGAAAAGGTATTGGCACCCCACGGTTGCTGCAGCATTATTCATGATAGCCAAGATATACAAAGAACCAAAATGCCCATCAGTCAATGAATAGATGAAAACAAAAGGGGTTTTGTTTTCAGACAATATGTATTACTCATACTAAAAAAGAAGAAAACTCTGTTGTATATGTAACATCTTGGATGAACATTAAAGACACTTTGCCGAGTGAAATATCACTGTAAGTCAAATACTACATAATTCCATATATGTGAAATATTAAAATGGTTAAACTCAGAAAAAAAAATAAAGTGGTGGTTATCAGTTACAGAAGGCAGAGAAAAAAGTTTCAGATATGAAAGATGAATAGTGAACAGTTTGACAACATAATGTCTACAGTTTACTCGACTATATAGCACACTTAAAATTTTTGAACACAGATCTCATATTACCTACTTTTACCATGCAAAAATTGAGAAGAATCTTTGGATGTCACAGATATGCCCATTAGAATGACTATAGTGATAGTTTAATAAGTTTGTGCATATATTTCAAACTGTTAAATTATATATCTTAATGTGTATTATGTTTGTTCATGTGTATCAAAAATTTAAAATTCGAGCACGTCCAGCCAAGAACATAGTAAGTATAGCAAGCAGACCGCCTTCAGAATGGGAGACAATATTTGCAGGTTATACCTCCGACAAAAATTTAATAATCAGAATCCACAGAGAACTCAAACATATTAGCAAGAAAAGAACAAGTGTTCCCATCTCAGGGTGAGCAAAGGACTCGAAGAGAAACTTCACTAAAGAAGACAGGCGCACGGCCTACAGACAGATGAAAAAATGCTCACTATCCTTAATCATCAGGGAAATGCAAACCTGAACTACTTTGAGATATCAGCTAATTCCAGTAAGATTAGCCCACATAACGAAATCCCAAAAACAGAGATGTTGGCATGAATGTGGAGAAAAGGCAACACTTCTACACTGCTGGTGGGAATGCATACTAATACTGTCCTTTTGGAAGGATGTTTGGAGAATACTTAGAGATTCTTAAAAATTGACCTGGCAAGTAATTCTTTTACTTACCCTGAAGACCAAAAATCACATTATAACAAAGACATCTGTCCCAGAATGTTTATTCCAGTCCAATTCATAATTGCTAAGTCATGGAAGAAGTCCAAGTGCCCATCAACCCACGAATGGATTAATAAATTGTGGTACATGTATATCATGGAATACTATGCAGCCTTAAAGAAAGAAGGAGACTTTACCCCTTTCATGTTTACATGGATGGATCTGGAACATATTCTTCTTAGCAAAGTATCTCAAGAATGGAAGAAAAAGTATCCAATGTACTCAGCCCTACTATGAAGATAATTTATAGGTTTCATATGAAGGCTATAACCCAATTATAGCATAAGAATGTGAGGAAAGGGGCAAGCGGGGGAGGATGGATATAGGGAGGGTCACTGGTGGGTCCACACCTACAGTACATATTAGAAGGGTACAGGTGAAACTTACTAAATGCAGAACACAAATGTCTTCATACAATAACTAAAAAAATGCCATGAAGGCTATGTTAAACAGTTTGATGAAAATGTTTCAGATTGTATATGAAACCACCACATTGTACCCCTTGATTGCACTAATATACTCAGCTATGATTCAATAATAATAATAAATCGAGCATGTCAAACAACAAGATGTGTGATAAATATGTCAGATGTGAATATGCTATGCCATTTAGATTTTGACTCAGAGAACTAGAGACTGAGATCTAAGCCAAGGATAACCTGGGAAACAGAAAGCAATTTTCCATATAGAAGAAGAAAATATCTGCCAGGAAAAGGCTTATGATAAATAAAACTTGGATTCCATAGGAAACCCTCAAAATTTCTACCCATGTGACAAGAATAAAGTCAGACGAAGCTTGAAACTCAGCTTTAAATGTATTAAGTTACTATGGTAGGTAGGTCTCTGTGTATATTCTGTGCACAGTATTTAGATTAAAAAATTGCAATCTAATTTGAGACGGGTACATAGGAGGGAAAATCAAAACATGAGGTATACCATGTAACCCAATATGCAAGTGGACAAAATATTTAAGTAAGCAAATATCTTGACTATGATTGGTAAACTTGAAAGTTAACAATAAAATATTTTTTAAAAAGAAGAAAATAATATGTGCCCTTTATGTATGTATTTTGAAGTCTGTCTGGAAAATATCAACATCATATGAAAAATAGAGACATTTATTGAAGAAGATGCATTGTAAAATACACATTGTACATAGACATTGATACCTCAGTCCTCTTCAAATTAGGCACCTGGGACCTCACAGTTTTCCCAGCATCTCTACCATTATTCAAAACACTGCAAAAATCTTAGTTGGAAGAAATTCCTGACTGTCATCAATGTTCTGAAATCTCTTACATTTTAATTCTGGGAAAACCAGAAGTTGCAAGGTGCCAAATCTGAGGTGGGTGGAGGTAGGGGGCTGAGAGTGATTTTATTATTTTATACACAAGTTGTCTTTTTTCATGCATATAAAACTTCATTGACCCTGTCTTTTGTTTATGTAACTAAATCGCCTGGGTGATTTGATGTTTTTTATAATAACTCCACAGGAGACGTGAACCAGTTGTATGTAGCTCCAGCTGTTTTCATTTTCATTGTATTGCATCTCTCAACCAGCAAAGAAGATTGAGGTAGTGCTCCTTATTCATTGATTAGCCTGGAGGAGCATACTTGTGTTGGACAACACCTTCCCATTCAGAAAATGCAGTTAACATAGACTTCATCTTGCAGCTACTTTGCTGAGCCTTCTTTGGGTGTGGAGAACCAGGCAACTTCCACTGGGATGGGACTGGGCCTTCGTCTCAAATTATAACTGTAGACCCATGATTAATCTCTGGTTACGACCTTCTTAAGGAAATTTGGTTCATTGTTAGCAGTTTGAAGCAAGTTATTAGCAAATGCAGCACAATATTCCTTCTGCTCTTGTAGCAAAATCCGTAGAACATATTGTTCCATGACACATTTTATAGCAAGATCTGGCATGAAAGTCTTGGACACATCAGTTTTTAGAATCCCCAAATTAGCTTCCAGTTCTCACACTGTCAGTTGCTGATCGTTGTTGATTGTAGCCCATGTATATTCAACAGTTTTAGCTTTTCTACTTGTTGCAGGCTTTCAGGATGTGGATCACTTGGAACAGATTCTTGGCCATCTTTGAAGCATTGTGCCACCCTTCCACTTGTCTTGCCCTCACTGCATCCTCCTTGAAAGCCTTCTAAATCACCTGAACAGTTTCTGTGGAGGAATGCTCAAGCTTAAGGTAAAATTTATTGCAGGTTCATTGTTTTACTTAGTCATTTTGAACGACATGGCCACACAATATGCATGCTCAAGCAATGGCATCTCGCAGCCCACTGACTAGTATGGTGAAATTGTCATTTTCAAGCACACACATTCCAGGCCACTCTCCTTGGCTGCCTGGTTACAATGATGTCACCCATTGGGTGGTGCCTGTGGCTCAGTGAGTAGGGTGCCAGCCCCATATACTGAGGGTGGTGGCTTCAAACCTGGCCCCAGCCAAACTGAAAAAAAAAAAATAGTCAGGTGTTGTGGCAGGTACCTGTAGTCCCAGCTAATCCGGAGGCTGAGGCAAGAGAATCACCTAAGCCCAAGAGATGGAGGTAGCTGTGAACTGTGATGCCACAGCACTTTACCAAGGGCGACAAAGTGAGACTCTATCTCTTAAAAAGTAAAAAAAAAAAAAAAAAAAAAGAAAAATACAATGATGTCTCACAAACCATTCTAATTATTAATAGTAACTGGTTATTTTCTGGAAGGACCACCTATTTAAAAGTATAAAATAAAATAGAAAAATAAAGATACATTTTATTAAATAAATAATTCACTATAAAAAAACTAAGACATAACAAAAGACAGGGTCAATAAAGTTTTATATGCATGAAAAAAGACAACTTGTGTATAAAAGAATAAAATGATTGACAATACGTATGTAAGAAATACCTGGGCAGTAAAAGTTCAAACGTATGTGTAATTTGAATGTCAGGAAGAAAGAAAAGAAGGAATGAAGAGCTAATGACTGATGATTTTCCAAACTGATGTAAGATAATACTATACTGATTAAAAGTTCTCAGAAAAGAATAGCCAAATGTCCATAAGACCATGATAGTAGAACCCTTAAAATCCAAAACCCAAGATAAAATCCTAAAAGCTACCAGAGGGAGGAAAAGTATGTTCCAAAAGAAGAAATAGTAATATTGACTGCTAATTCTTCAATAGAAATAATGAAAGCAAGAAATAGTGAACGAAAATAGTGAACGAAAATTCCTGCCAACCTAGAATTATATGCCCAATAAACATTTGTTTCTAAATGTAAGTTTAATAGATGATAGGGGGAAATAATTGCCAGAAGGTAAGCACTATAAAAAAAAAATTCTACAAAAGCGCATACATATTCAGGAGGAAATAACAATTATCATGGAACACTATATACTTATTTAAATGGCATTTAAATAAGGTATTTTAAATGGTACTTAAAATTTATTTGGTAGCACCAAATTCTGGTAAGGATAGGGAGCAACAGGTACTCTCATACATTATTGGTAGGATTGCAAAATGATATAGCCACAATGAAAGGCAGTTGGCTACTTTCATACGGGACTAAATATCCTCTTATCCTATAATCCAGTAATGATGCTTCTTAACGTTAACCTAAATGAGTTTTAAAAAATCCATACAAAAACCTGCACATAGATGTTTATGGCAGATTTGTTTATAATTTCTAAAACTTGGAAGCAACCAAGTAAGTGAATAGATAACTGGTGGTGCATAAAGCAATGGAATGTTATTCAGAGCTAAAAAGAAATGAGCTAATTAAGCTATAGAAAAATATGACTTGATTTTTAAATGTGTATGGTTAAGTGAAAATAGTTAATATAAAATTGGCTAGCTAGTGTACTATTTCGATTAAATGAAATAACTGGAAAAGGTAAAAACTGTTGAGACTATAAAAAGATGAGTAGTTGGTAAGAACTATGGGTAAGGGAGGAAAGGACAGGTGGAACACAAAGGAAGGTGTTAAAGAGATCAGGAAAGCACAATAAATATAAATATGCATGAATCTAATCACATAGAATAAAAACTCCTAAAACAATCCTGTATGGTATATGATCTTGGATACATATCAATATACACTTGCACAAACCTATAGACTATACACCAAGAATAAAGAATAATGTAGGTTCACAAACTATAATAAATATACCTGCCTTATAGGTGATGTTGATATGTATTTATGTAGGCAATAGATACAGGGAAAATCTCTGTATCTTCAGCTAAATTTTGCCGTGGACACAAAAATTCTCTAAAAATACAGTCTATTAAATGTCTGCCAAAAAACTAAACAAAATATAATAATGAGAATTTTAGGTAATGTCTAAAATATATTTAGAAACAAAATGTTTGAAATCAATAGTGCAAAAGGCCAGTAATATTCACCTTCAATTTTATTATCAATTTAACATTTTAATAAAACTGATAGACATAGTAATTTATATTAGAAAGTAAAAAAATGAAAATATTTATGGATCTTGTCCAATGAAGCAGATAAAAATGTACTGACACACATTGTAAACTTTATAAGCAGAAAGATTATGAGAGATAAAGAAGATTAATTCCTGAAGATAAAGTGATAACCCATCAGGAAGGTATAAGAAATGTGAATATGTATGAACCTTAATGTCTAAAGAATCCTAGAAGATAATAAAAGGACAGTAATTCCCACTCTCTTCCCTCTTTCTAATGTCAAATAAAAAACTTTTCTCTCCCCCATCTTTCCTTTACTCTGCTTTCTGCTCTCCGCTCTCTCCCTCTCTTTCTTCTCTCTAACATAAAAGGACACTAGTGGAAAGATTGGTGGACTCTGAATAAAAACTAAAATAATTACCAATATCAATTTATTGGTTTTGATAAGTATAGTGTTGCCATGTAAGATATTAACATGGGAGAAGATATTAACATTGGTGTAGAGGGAATATTATTTTTATATTCTTGAAATTTTTCTCTAGGTCTACAGTTATTTTCAAAAATCTCTATGTAAATAGAATAACAAATTAACAGAAATAAAATTTTAAAATTCCACACTTTAATATTCTAAAACGTTACCCAACGAGGATAAAAGATACATAAAGCAGAATCACTTCAGAGAAGCCAAATCTAGATTATTTGAACTCAAAACAAACTATCAGATGCACATCTGGTAAACCATCTCCCAGTACCCATCTCTGAAATCTTAATAATAAGCTATCTCAGAATATACAGGTTTAAGACAACTATAATTTCTTATTGCTGATCTTGGGTAAAGTGACTCAGCTAAGGCTGCTCTAATGCTCATTTGTCAATCCTTCTTTATTAACTACAGTTTCAAATAAACCCTTCCCCCCACCTCCTGGGAGATGGTGTATGCAAAATAAATAAGGTGTGGTAACCTGTCACTTCTTTCCAGTTCTAGCAAGTCACATATCTACACTCAAAGTCAATGAAGGGGAAATGTACTCAGTCATGGAGGTAGTATAGAGAATAATTGGAGCCAATAACTATAGTGTACTCTCCTAGCTACTCGCAATTATGTGCCTCCCACGTGCAAAATCTACTTCCCTCCCTGGAAACCCAGGCCACTCATCTAATCATGAAATGAGACTGTAAGTGCAGGATGTTATCCTTTACATCAGGTTCAAATTCCTGTTGAATTTGCAGACTAAACAAGTAGGTTGTTTGCCCTTCCTCACCATACAATCTACAAAAATTGGCAAAGTATTCTATATACTAACCAATTGATGACAAGGAAATTCAATCAACTCTCAGTCATCAAAGGGGCTAATGGGAGTCACAGGGCAGTCACTAGTTCTTAAGATGTCTTAAGAACTAGTGACTGCCCTGATCAAATGTCAGTAAGTTTTCTTTCTTTTCTCCTGGTTGGAAAAAAGTAAAATGAAAAAAAAAAGCTGCCAGGTTTCTCTACAATGGCGAAAGGGCAGTTTCTTCATTGGACCCTAATTCTGTTTCTAAGAGTGTCCAATGTGTTCTCCACTGGTTTAGGCTCAGCTCTCTGCAAATGTCTATCTTTTTATTATCATCTTTGGTTACCTATGAAAAGAACATTAAAAAATTATCTGTTTGGCAGCCAATCAACATTTTAAGTCTGCTTTCTGCCTTTAGATTATTCTGATCCCAGAGGACATTTTATATTTCAGCACTTTTAGTCACTTATTGGTTTATATAGAGAGTACTTTGCCAATAAATTCTTCTCAAAATGTTGTGAGTTTTCCATGTACTTTATTTTAGTTGTTCATTAGACAAAAGCTATACTGAATATTCTATCAGACTCATCCTGCTCTCTAGATTTCACACACACACACAGAAAGCCAGGCTGCTATAGAATCAAGCTCTGTACTTAACTTATAGTCCCTTTTTTGTTCCTTGTGGAAGAGTATACCTTGATGTGAGTCAGGTCTTTACATAAAAGCCATATAGCAGACATAGCACTTTGGATTTACCCTATATGCTTTATTTGAACTTTAGTCCCTAAAGAGTGAGTCTATGAGATGTACTTTTATATTGACACTCCATCATTTTGCTTTCAAACTTGCTAGATCTATTCTGAAAACAAGATCTTTCTTGTACATTATCATTTGCAGCTAAAAATTATTCTAAAAGATCTCAAAAAAAGAATGAGAGACACACACACAAAAATGCCCGTGCTGACATTTGTATTGGGTGTATCTTCAATCTTTTAAGTTATTGTAGATTTAATTTTAGCAAAATATTTCCCAACTAAATTGTAAAGGTCAGCTTTTTTTTAGTCTCCCTAAATAGTTTCTTTATTGTTTTTCCTGAATTTGTTTATTGTGTGGTTCTAATGGTAATGAAACATAACATACTTTTTTTATTATAGCTATACCCTAATTTCTGGTATTAGTTTTTAAACCTGCTAACATTTTAAGTACATTAATGACCCCTAAACTCAGTGGCTGACAAGAATAAGCATTTTTTTTCTTTTATCTATATATTAGCGTAGGTCAACCACTGGAGGCTGGGGTCCTTTGGGGAGCTCTGAACTCACAGATTGGTTCATGAAAATACTTGTGAATCAGCTTAGAGAACGCTGTTCTTAGAATAGCTGAAGTGGGTCATCTGAGGCTGTTTTGAGTTTGGGGTTTTTTTTTTCTTAATCTCCCATTCTCTTTCTGAGATCAACAACATTATCAAAGCACATTCTTCTAATTGCATGGCATAAGTAACTACAAGAAGTCAGATGAAAGCAGGTCAAATGTCACAAACCAACATCAAAAGAGTAATGGCCACCTTTGGTGGGAAGAACCTCAAAGAAATATGTATGGTCGAAGGTGTGGCTACAATTTCAGTTTAGGTTTCTCGAAAATATTGCTCACATGTATAACACTAAGTTCTGCTTCTTTATGGTCTAGTATAATTTAGCAATAAAATGAGACTTTGTAAAATATTTGAAATCCTTTTTTTCGAGAAGGTTTTTCTGACTTCTTCATTTACAACTTATGTTTTACCATCCTTTTTACATTTTATTCCAACTACTATTATGACTACAAATTTTTAGAGCAGTGATGCACCTATCTGTACTAATTTCTTCAAATGTATTTCTTCTTTTAAATTGCAAAAGAAAAAATTAACATCTGATCCATCATTGCATCATTCTAAGAGTATAGCATATAATCTTTTCTTTCCATTATGACTACTGGGATAGTTAATTTAGTTACTAAATGACACCAGTTTAGGAGTTGGTAATATATCTGTTCCTGACTCTCAACTTAATTATTTCAACTTTTCAAATTTCCATTCATTATATAGACAATTAAATTAAAAACTATATAAATATTCGTGTAATTAAAAACTGGGTCCTCTTTACAAAAAAAATACTTTCCTATCATAAACTTATTTCATATTGAGAAGCTAGCAAATGTTGAAAACTTTTTTGAGTCATCTACTACTAATAATATTACTCTGATAAAAAGTTTATATGACTTTGAGATTTCACCTCTGAAGTACTTTACATGACTTGGAAAAAAAAACATTTCTAAAATCCATTACACAATTCATTGCATTGTAGCTAACATGACATTTATAAACCAATTCAAATGAAGTATTACTATTGTAAGAATTTCATTTTGGTATCTAACCGTGTAAAAAATTGTTTTAATCATAGAGCCTACTTTTCACATATCTAGCAACTAACTACATTACATTTAATCTATTAAGAATATTAAGTGTCAGATGTTTGAGTCGTGTGCTAATGCAGACAAATAATTATTAGTAAATACATGCTGCATGATTAAAAATATAGAGTTTTAGATAATAAAAGCTTTAAGGCAGTACATTAACATAAACATCTCTTGGCAACCACTGATGAATGCATATCACTGTTCAATACAAAAGTGTTAGCAATTTGGCAGCAATACTCTTATACTGGATGCTATTAAATGTGATTTTTTTCTCAGTTGAGAGAAGTTCCTTTTTTATTACCAAGCTTATATTATGTGTCATTATTTTATATTCTGATACATGATTCTCTCATCTTAGATTAAGTTTCAACAGCAATTTAAAACAGCTAATAAACTCTGGAGCAAATTACTTTTAAAGACAAAGGAGGAAAGATGTTGCTATTTGATGCTGGATTTAATTTAAAGAATCCATTTAATCAGCAAGAAATATTTACCAAGTAGTGCATTTCTTTATGTCAAAAGAAATTTTTATCATGTTGGTTTAGTAGCTATTAAGCTACATTTAAAATATTCATCTTTCCAAAATAGTTTTTATGAAGATTATATTACAAAGGCATATTAAATTGTTTGGTTATAAGTGATCTTGCATTCTGTGTTCAATCACCTGCAACTCAGATTTGATTTGATCAATCACAAACATTTCTTGAAGTATTCATACATACAGAATAATGTGCCCCTATGAAGTTTATTCATAAGATACCATTTCTTCTGTTAAATTACCTATAAACATATAATCCTGATTCTATTAGGCATTGAGGGAAGATTGTAAAGAAGACATTTTTCACTTAAAATCAATTCAGCACTTTACTTCTATTAGTAGGGCCACATAAATAATATATCGGTAAAAATGTCATATAACATTTTTATTTTTATTTAAATACAAAATCATTAGCTAGACTCAGAGGCTCAAGCCTATACTTCTAGCACTCTGGGAGGCCAAGGAAAGTGGACTGCTTGAGCTCGTGAGTTGTAGACTAGCTAAAGAAAAAGGAAGACACCTTCTATATGAAAAATGGAAAAATTACAGTTTGGGGCTGGGTTCAAACCCACCACTTCTGACATATGGGGCCAGAGCCCCACTACTTTGAGCCACAGGCACCGCCTAAGTGAAACTTACTAAATGCCCAATATAAATGTCTAAACTCAATAAATAAGAAAATGCCATGAAGGCTATGTTAACCAGTTCAATGAAAATATTTCAAATTGTATATAAAACCAGCACATTGTACCCCATGATTGCATTAATGTACACAGCTACGATTTAACAAAGAAAAAAAGAAAAAGAAATAGAAAAACTAGCTGGGTATTTTGGTGGGCACCTGTAGTTTCAGCTACTCTGGAGGCTGAGGCAAGAAGGATTGCTTAAGCCTAGGAGTTTGAGGTTGTCATGAGTTATGATCCATGACACTCTACATAGGGCAACATAGTGAAACTTTGCCTCAAAAAAATAAATCAATAAAATAAAATAAATACAAAATTCTCAAACCATTGCTTAAAATAATAACTTCTTTAGTAGTTCTGAGATTATACTACTAAGACAATACTTCCTGCAAGAAAGGTGTGGATATATTAACATAACAGAGAAATGAAAAAACAAAATATCAGAAAGAGTAAAAATTATCAGTGAAGTGTTATAGGACAGACAAGATTTATGTAAAAGTTCCTGTGGCAAATAGACTCTAGAGTGAGTCTGAAGAAACCCAACCCATAGTTCATGCTTTTGTGTGATCTTCATCCCTTGAGTGTGGATGGCACCTGAGACTTGCTTCAGTAGTACACAGCAATTGTGACAGCACACCTACAGTAAATGATTATTTTGCATGTATATATCACTCATGTAAGTAGAAGATTCTCTTTTCCCGACTTTTTTGGGGGAATCAGACTGCCATATTGTAAGCTGCCTTATAGAAAGGGCCACATGGCAAGGAACTGAGAGCTGCTTCCAGCCAACAACTAGGAATCATCTGAGGTCCTAAGTTTAGAATCATGTAAGGAACTGAATATTGCCAGGAACCATATGACTTTGATAGCAAATCCTTCCCCAACTGAGCCTCCAATGAGACTGCAACCCTGTTGACACTTGGAGTTCACTTGTAAGACTTTGAAACAGAGGACCTAGCTAATTTGTGCCCTGACTTCTGATTCAGAATCTATGAGCTCTAAAAATGTGGATTGTGTTAATTGACTAGGTTTGTAGTAATATTTTCAAATGGCAATATACAAAAAATATAGTAACTACGGTTTTGAATCTTTTCAATGACAATATTATAACAGAAACCTCATAAAACTGAAAACATTGACTATTATTATAATGTTCTCAAAATGTGGAGGACTGTGAATGTCTGCATTATTTACACATTTTCCGATAACCAGTACATGTGGGTGGGCAAGGGAGTAGTTATATTTTCTGCTAAAAATAAAAATAGAATGAAACAATTAGAAGATATTTTAGCATGAATTTGATAAAAAGATCAGAATTTGAGAGACTACATATGAGTCTTGTACAGGAATTGAAGGACAATGTATGTTTGCCTATTCTAGAGTTAAAAAAAACAATGATAATAAACAAGATTAAACCAATTATCATAGTATAATTTGGAAGTTGCTTTTATGAAAGGAAAAAAAAGATACAATATAAATTATAAGACTAAGCTTGAAAAATCTGATTTTTAACCTTGATATTAAGAAAAAGGAGAGAAATAAAATAAAATTGCATTGATATGTCAAGGACAAGGATCTAGAATATATTGAATTTATTTTATTTGAACTACCAGGAGGACATCTTAAATAATAATGAATAAAAAAGAGATTTAGAATAAAAATAAGAGTCAAAGTTGAAAACTGAGGAACAGATATGACCATAATGGGGATTTGAGATTATTATAAACTTTAACATACTAACATAAAAGTGGTGGGAAAATTGTAAAAAAGAAAGAGAGCTTAGCTTGATTTAATCAGAAATAGAGAAATTACTATAAAACATTCACTAAAAAATATTCTTTTTTATTTATATTTAACAATATTTGTGTTCTTTGTATAGAAAATATTCCTATTTAACCTCATATTGAACAATTACTTAGAAAATAAAGTTATAATAAATATCATTTCACAGATCTCAATTTTTGTCAATATTTATATAAGCAAATCAATATATTTTAATAACATCAAGATTGTGGACTAAATACATTAAAATCCTACCCCTTCCAACTCAGAATATGATTATATTGAGGATAGGAATTTTAAAGAAAAAAAATTATGGTTAAGTGAGGGCAGCAGGATGAACTTTAATCTAATATCATTTATAAAAGAGGAGTTTAGAACACAGAGACACAAAGAGGGATGCCCGTGTGGAGACACTGGAGGACGGTGGCCATCCCCGATCCATGAGACAGGCCCTCAGAAGAAACCAGCCCTGCTGACACCTTCGCCTTGGAGATCCACACGTAGCCTTCAGAACTGTGAAAAACACATATTAGTCATTTATTGAAGAGATTTGTGGTCACCACGTGAAAGGTTTTGGGGTCACCAGAAGAGGAATGAAGAGGCTTGACACAAAGTCTATGTCAGGGGATGGAGGAACTCTGGGAGGAGCCCTCCTCCGCTAAACTTGGGTCTAAATTTATTATCAGAAAGCAGGAAAACGTAGTTAAAAGTTACTTATCAGATATCAGCACTAAAAAGGGGGAACATGGGAAGTGTCAGACAGAATGTTTCTAATTTGTTTTGCAAAATCACAGACCTTAAGCAAGACCTTTGCCTGTATCATAAAGAGACTTTGGCATCTAGAGACTCTTTTCCATAACCATTAGGCCTGGTATTGTCACACCTCACATACATACATGTTCCCTTGGAGGCCAGTTTTCTGATTTCGTGCATGTACACAAGTCGCATGCCGTTCTTGTGATTCTCCAGGTCTCTCAAGAAGAAAGCAAGTCTTACACTAAAGATCAGGGCTCAATTTCCCCTACAATTTAACCTACTCTTTTATCCCTACAGCAATCCTATGTGATTAATACAGTCAATAAAACAATAACAAAATGGTTCAACATGTATAACAGAACCAATTATTCTTATTTAATTATCACCTTGTAAAGAAATCTAGTTTCACTGTGATTTGCTTCTGAAGAATTGCTTTTATTATGACAAACTAAAGAAAAATATATTTTAAAAAATATTACATGAGAAGTATTGTTATGAATTGCCATTTTTTAAAAAAAATGAATTTCCAAAGATGGAATAAATATCAGTGACATCTGGCTAATAAGACGTTATGTAATATATCTAGCACTATGAAACTCAAAGAAGCAAAAAGTGCAATGGTGGTTGCTAAGAAGGGTGGGGGGGGAAGGAAAAGTTTCTTTGGAAGAAGTATACATTTCAACTATGCAAGACAATTCAGTTTTAGAGATCCATACAATGTGATGCTTATACTTAACACTACTGTACTGTACATTTGAAAATGTAAGAGAATAGATCTTTTGTCATCTGTTTTTACCACAACTTAAAAAATAGCAACATCAAGGCCTGGTGAATATACAGAAATGCAATTATCAGAGGCATAGTGGTCCAACATTTCAAATTCTCACATTTTATTCTAAATTTCTTCTTTTACTGCTCCACTGCTGTCAAGGACAGTGAGAATATGAGCTCTGGCAAGTAAATGGAGAAAGTATTAAAAGTCTAGAATGATTTAAGTATATGATAATAATTTTTAAATGTATGTAAGAAAACTAAAGGTGGCCTTATAAAGAATATTTTAAGAGGTATTCAGAAGTACACACAACTCATACATTTTTTAACTGTATATAAGAAAACTAAAGTTAGCCTTATGAAGAATATTTTAAAAGGTATTCAGCAGTACACGAAATTCATCAGAAAAAGTAGTTAAAAGTTACCTATCAGACATCAGGACTAAAAGGGTAGGACATGGAAAGAAGTCATACATGCATGTTACCTCCAATATGCTTATCCAACATCCCCTACTCTAAACCCATTCCCATCATCAAAGCTGAGGCATTATGAAGGGCATCAATAATTTATAAGCATATGTGTTCTTCTATCTTATATTATTTTTAAATAATTTTGCTTATGGGTTACCTAGTAGTGACTTGAGAAACTGTTGCAATCTGACTGGTTTATTATGAAAGGATGACCCAGAAGTATCAACAGAGATGTTAGACATGTCAAATGAAAAGGTTCTCTTCATTTTTCTAATAGAGTATTCTAAAATATCTATGAGATTGAATACATTTTCTAAAAGTATCTCAACTTCACATTTTCTCATTCCAACTGAAAAGCACTTAGGCCACTATATTCTCATTGCCACTAATACATAACTCAAGTTGTATCTTCTATACAATTTAGCAGATTTAAATGCATACAGCATATGTTGTCACATAAGATTCTTACTTTGAGTTCTATGTATAAATAGCTTGCTGTTAGCTTTTTTAAGAAAACTAATGCCTTAAGAAAACAGTCTCATTAATGCACTTGCTAAAATTTAACCTTCTAAAGATATTCTTGAAAACACATTTACAACTGATGTTTTTGTCTCTTAATCAATGTACATGACAGTAGGAAATTCGTAGTATAAATATCTGAAAGAAACTGATGAGATCAATGATAGAGATGTCTTTAAAAATAACTCCTGTGAGTTCTGATTAGAATGAATCATCTATTACCTAAATTTAAATCTGTGAATGTAAAAATCCATCACTACAGAGTCTTATCCTTATGTGAAATACATCCTTCTGGATAAAGTGTAAGATATCTTCAAATGTCTTTTGGAAAAGTTTTCTAGAGAATCTCTGCATCAAAGTTTCACATGGTTTTTAGAAATAGTTTCAATCTTAAATATGGATTGTATATGCTTTATTAGACATTATTAGTATAAAATATATAATGGCTTTATTGTATTCAAAATAAGTTTGAATTCTCAAATTTCCATTGCTGCATTATAGGCCACAACATTGTGTAATACTGTGGTTCTCACAAACTTGGAGTTGAATTCTAACTCAGCTACTTCCCACCTAATCATGAACATTTAGGTAAACTTTTTCTACTTTAATTTTCTCATTATAGTGTTTATGAAACTATATGCTTCTTATAAATTGTATGAATATTATCTGAGGATAAGCAAGTTAGGTATACAAAATAACCTATAGTAATTTAAATATTCAATAAGCAGAATTATTACTAGTAATAATATATTTGGTTATAATATGTGACTTTACATAGGATTCCCTTCAGATCTATTTTGTTATATATTAAAGTTAATCATGGTAGCTAGAACTTCACCATTGATTAGGAGAAATTGTGGAGTTTTTAGCAGACAAAAAATGAATTGGAATGGATTTAATAAATCTCCGACTTAACTTTTTAAGATGTCATGGTTCTGCATACAATGTATTCCCTGAGAAACATGTGGGTGACTGTATTTTCAGTGACAACTTTCAGCTGCTTACCGAACATAGTATTGTATCCTTTTGTCCTTTGCTTTGGGACTCAGCAGTGCATTCTAGTAGAGTAGAAAGAAAATGCGTGCTTAGCGCATGGACTTGGTGTTTGTGTTATGATATGGCAATATAGACAAAATTCATGATTGGACATCGTAATCAGCAGCTATACAAGGCAAGGATATGTGTGATCATGTTTATGTAACTTTGAACATTTTGTCAAACTAAAATGTCAACTAAATTGGTCAAAAGACAGGCAACAAAAGCAAAAACACACACATACAAATGAGACCTTATTAAACTAAAAAACTTCTTCACAGCAAAGGAAACAATGAACAGAGGGACAGAGAGAAAACAATCTACCTAGAAGGCCTGTTAAATGGGAGGAGAGGTTGCATGCTACTCATCCAACAAAGAACTAACATACAGAAAATGGAAGAAAATAAAAAATTCAACTATCAAGTAAAAAAGTGGGCAAAGAGCAGAAAATGAAAAAAATGCTCAACTTCACTAATCTTCAGAAAAATGTAAATCAAAACCAAAATGAGATAATTATCTTACTTTGGTTAAAATGATTATTATTAAAAAGACAAAATATAATAGATACTGACAAGGAAGTGGGCAAAGAAAATGCAGCTTGTGCACTATTGGTGGAAACATAAATTGGTAACACCAGCATAGAAAAGAGTATGGTTATTTCTAAGAAATCTGAAAATGTAACTAACATACAATCCAGCAATCCTACTATTGGGGTATTTATTCAAAGGAAAAGAAATCGGTATGTCAAGGGGACGCCTGCACCCCATGTTTAGTACAGCCTTATTCATGATAGCAAAAATATGGGGTTCACCTACGTGTTCATCAATAATTAATGGATAAAGAAAGTCTGGTATCTATGGGTTGTGTGATACTTTTGGCCATAAAAAACAAAATCATGTCATTTGCAGTGACAAGGATGGAAGTGGCAGTCTTTATGTTGTATTTAGTGAAATAACCGAGCAGGGAAAGACAAATATCTTATGTTCTCACAAGAACATATGGGAGCTGAAATATGTTGATATCATGGAGGTAAAAATCACAATGATAGATACCAGACGGTGGGGAAGGAGTGTGGCTGTGAGCAGGGAGAGGAATGGAGAGAGGTTGGTGAATTAGTCCAATCATGCAGTTAAGGGGAAGGAATAAGTTCTAGCATTAGACAGTGGTGCGGGCTGACTATGGCTAACAGCAATGTATTGTATATTTCAAAAGAGCTACAGTGAGAACTTGACATGTTCCCTATGGAAGTGTTAAGTAACAGGTGATAGATGCCTTGAATACCTGGACTTGGCCATTTTATATTCTATTCATGTGACAAAATAGCATACGTATCCAATAAATATGTACAAATATTATGCTGATAAAAATAAAATATGTATGTATGCATGTCCCCAAATGTAGCCTAAATATGTGCTTGAAAATGGACAACTCTCTGAAAAAATGGCCTTTTTCCTAATCCAATTATTTTTAGAAACCTGCTCCATATCTTCAGGAATCTTGAGACAGAGACATATTCTTTTTTTTTTTAAATCATAGCTGATAACATTAATGCAATCATGGGGTACAATGTGCTGGTTTCATATACAATCTAATATTTTCATCAAACTGTTTAACATAGCCTTCATGCATTTTCTAAGTTACTGTGTTAAGACCTTTATATTCTGCATTTAGTAAGTTTCGCCTGTACCCTTCTAAGATGCACCGTAAGTGGGAGACATATTCTTACTCTTCTAGTCAATTCTGGCTTGAATACAGTTTTTCCTCTGGATATGTAAATTCTATTGTGGCATATATCCTGTTCTGAATGTTATTTTTTCTTTCCTGATTGCCCAGCTATTGGATATCAATGTTATAATGTTAGGTATCCGCTAAACTAGAGTGAAACAAATGTAAACAAATGACTAGACAAGAAGGAGTAGGCATTGGGAAGTTTTGCATCAAACTACTACACTAAGGCTGCACAGTATTCCATGGTACACATGTACAACAATTTATTAATCCATTTGTGGGTCAATGGGCATTTGGGCTTCTTCCACGACTTAGCAATTATGAATTGGGCTGCAATAAACATTCTGGTACAAATATCTTTATTATGATGTGATTTTTGGTCTTCTGGATATATACCCAATAAAGGAATTATAGGATCGAATGGCAGATCTATTTTTAGATCTCTAAGTGTTCTCCAAATATCTTTCCAAAAGGAATGTATTAGTTTGCATTCCTAAAAACAATGTAGAAGTGTTCCCTTTTCTCCACTTCCACGCCACCTTCTCTGGTTCATGGATTGAGCTGGAACATATTCTTCTTAGCAATGTATCTCAAGAATGGAAGAAAAAGTATCCAATGTACTCAGCCCTAATATGAAGCTAATTTATAGCTTTCATATGAAGGCTAACACTCAATTATATCATAAGAATACAGGGCAAA